>WNNG01000010.1:0-139410 GCA_018208015.1 Medicago ruthenica | reverse complement strand
AAGAAGAAGATGAATCATGAACATGGAGAAATCATACAGAGAGAGAAATCGAGATAGTGAGAGCGTTGAGAAAGAGAGAGTGTGTGCCGAGTGATAGAGAATTAGGGTTAGTCAAATTTGGAATTTCAAAATTAAGTTGAGGGTAAATTGTAAATGTCGTTCAATTAAACTCCCTTCTTTGGTACGAGAGAAATGTAGAAGAGAGAGACATCAACGAGAGAAAGAGAGAGAAGTGTGGTATTTCTTGTTTGCAAAGGCGAGAAAGAGAGAAGAGGGACTAGATTGGCGTGGGTTCCCACACCTTTTGTTCTTCCCTAATTAGCGATGAAAAAAGGAGAGAAGTTATTTATTTGTTGTTTTTTGCCTTTTATGCCCTTCGATTAAGACAACATCACACTCTTTTTTTTTGTCTTTTATGAGCAATATTTACACGTTATTCTTTGTTCCTTTTCACAATAGGCTCATTTAAATAATAATTAAATAAATTAACTTACCTTGTTAAAATTATTAATAAATTAACTCAGATAACTAATTAGGCTAATCAATTGATAAATTTAATTAAATATTAAATATAGTAGTTTATGAAAGATTTTTATTTCAAGGGTGTTTTTGTACTTTTAAAAACAATCAACACTTCTCTCTTCTCAATTTCTCATCTCTTTCTTTTATACCAAACAATACATCAAATCATCTTTATTTCTCACATCTTTCTCCCTTCTCAAACTCTCTCTCACCTACTTCACTCTTCTCACTTTCTCTCCACAACCAAACACACCCTCCAAAATGTTCATTTCATCCCGTATGAATTTTATAAATTATAGAATTTAAATATGTTAAATGAACATTTTAAAGGACGTGCCAAAGAAAAGAAGAATACCATCAGAAATCCTCTTTTAAAAAAGGGGATGTGCCTCTCCACAAATGTCTCCCTCCCCTCTCCAAAAACCTCCTCCCAAATAGTCTCTAAATTTTTTTGCCTACACATTTGTATTGTCTCGGGAAGTTTAATGAATCATTTTGGTTTAGGCCCTAATTAAAAATCAACCATAGATTTTTTGAGAACTGTCAATGAGTGTTTCCGTGACACTCTTTAAGCACCTTTAAATGATAAGTTTTTGTAAAAATTGTGTTTTTAATGTATTAGAAATTGAATTATTTGACTTTTTAATGATTAATGTTTACTTTGAAATTCTTAAAAGCATTTTAAAGACACTCATTAGCAAAACCTTAGTTTTTCACACAATTGAAAAACTATAGAGACCAAAAACGCAATTAAACATTTAAAGGATGGACACAAGTGCATGGTTCCCTTAGTGTTATTGCAACCCATGTCTATCATGTTGGATAGGTTTTGAACCCAACAGAGACGATGTAGAACATAAGCATAGGACTTGGGACCCTTGGGTTACTTAATCGTTGCAACCTTCTAAACTTATTCCAGAAAACTCACACAAACCATTGATTGTTGGAAAGAGGAATGCTAAGGAAACTTTCTTTTCAACACTCTTTTCAACGGTCATTTTCTTATTGGATGAAACCAATATATCACCCACTACTTTAAGTAGAGTTCATTTTTAATGTGTGAAACCCACCATGATTTAAACCAATAAAAAAATGAGTATAGAATAGAGTGTTGAGAAGAGAGTGTGACTAATACTACCCTTGTTGAAAAATATATATCATTGAGTTGTGTTATTTTTTTTTTTAAGAAATCATTGAGTTGTGTTATTTACTCCCTTCGGTCTCATATATAAGAAAATATTCTTTTTCTAGGTTCATTGAGCCATTAATGTATCTGGTCTACATTGTAAAACAGATACATTAATTATTCAATGAACCTAAAAAAAGAATTTTTTTCTTATATATGAGACCGGAGGAAGTAACATTTAAAGAATATGCATACCTCTTCAAATGATAAAATTTGGAAAAATACATATCATTGAGTTGCGTTGTTTAATCCTTAGTATATGATTCATTTTGTGAGACAGTTTGTTAGTGTCCTTTTTCTTTTTGCAAGAAAAAAAACAATTTTAAAAGATTTCACATGTTTCACTGTTTGATACAAATTTAAAAAATAAAATCTAAGAAAAAAATCCAGAAACTTCTTCAAATAAGAAGTTGAGTAATAACTTACTCTTTTTTTTTCTAAAAAAAAATACTTTTTGTTTTAAAGAAAAAAAACTATTTTTCTCATGGTAAACAAACACAAAAAACAACTGCTTTTTTTTATAAAAAAAAATCTAAAAGTTAATTTATAAATTACTAAATGTTAAAATCACTTTTAATACATAAGAAACGGGCACTATATCTCTATGTGCAAAGTTAAGGATTTTTTCCCAGCAAGTAGGGGTGAGTAAAACATCCGATTACAGAAAACTACAACCACATCCAAATAACCGAATATTTGCACACAAAAATTAATCGGTTTATTTTAAAATGACCGGTCGTCCGTTTTTACAAATCCATATTTTTTTTGTTGGATTTCATATAGATAACCATGTCCTTTTTTTTTACTAATCTCTCTCCCCTCTCTTTAAAAGTATACGACAGCGTGTTCATCGATCTTGCACCTAGTTAGTTATGTGATCACAAAATTATTGTTCTTGGCCGAAGTAAATACAGTGTGGTGTGCATCGGTCAATTCGAGGGCAACTGGTGAAGATAAATTTAACTTGTTTCATCGTCAGAGTTTGGTACGGCGCTGGCACATGTGAAATCACGGTAGAAAACCATGTTTGATCCATGCGCCGCTAAACCAAACAGGCAAGGTGTTTTACGCCCGGAGACATGGAACGTTTTTTTTCCATTCCAATATTAGGAACCTGTTAAAATTAACCAATTGATTTTGTTTTTGAGGAGTTTGATCGATCTTTATTTGGATTTTTTAAATATAGTATGTTAATTTCTCTATAAATTAGAGTTAATATAATGGCTCTAAATTTTTTTCATAAAAAAATAAATAAAAAGGATAATGGCTCTGAATCATAATTTCTCTAGTTTGCTAAGAGTAACTAGGTGATTTATAATTATCTGAAATACTGTATAAATTAGTGTGCAATATAACAGGTTTTTTTTATTAAATTTGTTGTATTCTTTTTTTACTAAAAAATTCGATATTTTGCAAAATTTGGTATTAAAAACCGGTTTTAAAAGAGAATAACCGGTTTTTAAAATAATAGATAACCAACTTTTAATTCAGATATAAAAAATCCAGATACTTTTACTTTTGATAATCGGTTGCATAACCACTTGGTAATGAATATGGTCATGATTATGAATCTAATTCCATATAAGTGGTTTATATATAGATATGGTTTGGTCGGTCAAAATATCCGACCATGCACACCCCTACCAGCAAGACAAGACAATTGTGCAATGCTAATGTCTATACATGTGATACACGATGAATGTAGAAATAACATGTTCAAAAGCGTCAAATAGCTACAAGCATGCCATAACAGATGCACATATGTGTCTAACCTATTGCTTGGTAATATAACTAAAATAGCTGGTAGCTGGAGAACTTATAACCAATAGCAATTATGTTAGACGATTAAATTTGTAGTAGATATTCAAGTGAATCTAATGGCATTTCTTCCACTGATGGATGAAGATGGGGTGACTAGATTGTTTGATTCATGTAGCCGACCACAATGCTTTAGAAGACTTTTTTGAATGATAGTGGGATTAGGCTTTGTTGTTGTTGGTTCCTACTACTGTGTTTGAATGAGATTCTAGAGATCTGACTGCGCTACTAAGCACATCATTCAATTTTTCTCCAGACATTAATAACTGTCAACATGTTCCAGGATAACAGAGGTCACTTATGTCAAGCAGTGGAGTTAACCTAATGCCTAGAAGATAAATCGCAAAAAGCCGTCAATATTGTAATTACAATGGTAAGTGGATTGAAGGATATGTTACTAAGGTGGGGCAATTGTGACTTGCTACATGTTGAAATGTAGGGACTGTTGCTAGGCTTGGAGCTTATCTAGTTCTTGAGTGACTCTCAAATCTTGAAAAATATGGTGAGGTTGGGAAGGCATAATGTATAATGCAGTACAAGCATTGGTTCGTAGAATGCTCACATTGACAAAGGCAACGGGCATAGCATCGAACTGCATTAAAAACTATGATAGATGCAAATTTTAATTAGATGGATCTATCAATTTCTATTGCTTTAGCACTTCAAATAAGAAACAAAATATCTGGTGAAAAAGTAAGACAAGAAATAAACTACTCAAAATATAACTCCAACATTAAGAAACTAAAATACCAAACTGAATCCATCCAACATAGTTTTTAATCATTGAAATGAAATCACACTCCATTATGTATCAAACAAAACTTTGACAAACTCAGCGTCTGTAGACTTAATCAAAAAGACTGAAACCCATATCCTGCATCACAAAAAAAAAGTCGAAGATTAAATAATCAAAAATATTTCAGATTACGCAAAATACATACACGCTTAGAATTTGCACAAAAATCTCAAGCCAAGACAATATACACAACTACCCAAAACTATTGAAAAACAAATAGCAAAGTGCATTAACCATATTACGAGTGATTCTATGCAGTCAATGGCGGATAGCGAAGTGTGGTAGCCAACCCATAAAACATTATAGTGGTATAGTAGAGCGTGGTATGACCACTAAGTCAAATTTTAGCAAAACAATACAAACATATATACCATACACATAATCATATAAAAGATCTCAAAAATAGAAGAATAGACAAAATTAAAGACAAATTCCATAGCTATTAATCACAGTTCATACCATTCATTTTCATAACCAGTAAAAAGAAAATAAGTTTTAGGGTAAAATGACTAAAAAGATTGGATGGAACCACTACAAGAGAGGGCATATTTGATTTTTTACAGTAACTTCGGCATATATACATATATATATATATAGACACACACACACCGGGTTTTGCATAACGCCTAGTGCCGCTAAATTATGCAAGACTGCTACAGCGGCTGCTATTGACTACAGGGGATTGATCAAAGCTCAACTAACTACAAATCAAGAACCATTTCCAGTATAAAACACATGATTCTAATTAAACTAGGATCACCAACTAAATGCAAGTTTAAAACCACTTAAAGTGCATACATATAACAACATAACTGGAATAGCTAAATGATGAAAGAAGCAATATGAACCCAGAAAAAGAACTTACATCATCGGATTCTTCTTTCTCCTCCACCTTCTCCTCTTTCTTTGCCTCAGCAGCTGCAGGAGCAGCACCACCACTCGCAGGTGCAGCAGCAACAGCAACACCACCACCACCAGAAGGAACTGATGCCAACTTTTCCCTACCAGAAGCAATAACCTCAGCTATATCTTTGCCCTTAATTTCAGACAAAAACAACTCAATCCTATCATCTTCTGCGTCTGCTCCAACTGCACATCAAAAAACAAATTACCTGTCAGTTATGCTTCAAATCAACGAGTTCAAAACCCCCTCAAGGTGTCATGTCAAATGAGCTCTGTAGCACGGACACTTCTAATCAAAGGTCTGTCACGTGTCCAACACAGGTCAATGTCGGACACCTAGACAACTGACACATGTGATTACATTCAGTTATGTCATTTTCTTAAATAAATTATCGATGTCAACATGTTCGGTGTGTCTGTGTCAGTGAGAATTTGATTTTGTAACCTTAAAAACAGTTGTAAAAATGAACATTAGTAACACTTTAATTGATAATAATTTCAAATTCCCATAAAAGAATTGAAATCAAGGAACCCTAATTTATGTTGGGGCATATAAAATTAAACAAACCCATTCATCAAATTCCAAAAATTATTAAAATTCAATTGTCACAAACATAACTACAATAACAATATCATTATACACAGAACTAATAAGCAAAAAACAAAAACAATTGACAACACGAACCGGATCCGAGGATGTCCTTGATGGTTTTGGCGGAGGGGGAGTTGTCGCCACCAAGAACAGCAAGCAAATAGGCAGCAACAACCTTCATCTTTACGCTGACGGCGTTTTCGAATGAAATGCAAATGGAATGAATCAGGGTTGTGTTAAGAGATTTCAAGGGTTTTGTGTAAACGGATTTTAGGGTTTCGTTTCATAGATTTTTCGATGGATTAAATTATGGGCCTAAAATATGGGTGCCATTTTTTTATTTAGAAACAAAAATTCATAGACTCACTTTTAACACCTCCCATACTTTTGGAATAACACCACGTTACCTCATTATTGGACACCATTTTCTTACACTAGCAAAAACATGATTTATTTTTTTAAAAAATTCATGCATTTATTTTATTTTTTTTGTATTTAAAACTTATTGTTGTTTTTTGTATTTACCTCTAGTGCACATCTCTTGGTGTTCGAATATGTGTTTACAACATTGTGGAAGATTAGATCATTATGTTAGTTCAAACTCTCAATAAAAAATAAATTGTGTAATTACGTGTATAAATTTAACATTCATTCAGAAATTGACTGTACAAATTATAAAAGTGGTTATACAAAGAAGTACAAATATATATATTTTTATGAAACGTAGGCAAGCAAAAGTATAACTTTAAGGACAAAGATCTCAATTAGTTTGGCACTTAAGCCTCTACCAAAGACATGCACCATGCCCTAAATTATGACTGGGGGCCAAATCTTTCCAATTCAAAGGACTTAATTATATTGTATGCTTCCTTCACCCAAGGGACTCGAGTCAATTTTTTTTTTTTATTGAGAAATGTTGTGTGGATACACCATTTGACATCCGAAACCGTGTAAACATACAAGTATCATTTAAATTTAATCATTATTTTCTCTTAATTTTAATGAAAAATGAATTAAATTGGAAGTGCATTTTGTACGATGTCGGATACGTACCCAATTTGTGTGTCTAAATAACGCAATTCTTTTTCATAATTGTATGACCTTAGATGTAGTTTTTATCCAAGATCATTCTTATGGGGAATCTTTTTCAAGGTTAATAGATTTGTTTGTAGGAATAACTTTCTTTTGAATATAATGATGAGAGTTTTATTACAAGATATTTAAAAAAATGTTTGGTTAATATTATATTATTTCCATAAACCTTTATAATAGAGAAATTAAAAGGTAATTATACATGAATTTATTTCTATCTTTCGAACTTTATTCCCACCGTTTTCTTCAAAAAAAAAATTCTATTCCCTAAAACATTTTATACCCAAAATTAAAATTTAATAAATTTTTTACAAACATAAAATATATATTTCTATTATTTTATTTCTGAAAATCTATAAAAATAATTTGAAATAAACGCACTTATACTCATAGTATTAAGCTAAAGAGATAATTTTTTTGAAGGGTAGGTTGTTTCGTTTCTGACATGTTAATTTAGTTTGATGTAATTTGGTATTTGAGGAATAATGAAAGGAAAATGGTGTTTTTTACAAAAAGGTATTAGACGAAACTGATGAATGTTAATCGGTTTGTTCCTGCTAGAAGAACAATAGTATCAGTCCCCTGAGCGATCTTTGAACTCAAGAGTTTGGTTGGTGTTTTCTTTCTTGTGCTTTGTAAACGTGATCTTCGTTATGAGGAGTTCAAAGCTCCTTTTATACCTCTCCTTGACATAAGGGAGTGAGGGCGATTATTTTGGGATTCCCAGGCATCTGGCACTGCGACTTGGTCCGCTTCCCCGAGGATCTCGGCCCACAGATGGGACGTGGGGGAAACTCAGTCAGCGGGTCACAGCTGCCCAGGTATCTCGGAATCAGTCGTGGGGAGCTCGCTTAGGATGTGTCCTTAGGGCTTCCCCCTCTTCCACAATGTTCCTTCGGGTCCCATGACTTGGCCCACGTGGCGAGCACATGTGAGCTTGATTCCTGCTTGTGCGGGGAAGACTGCCACGTGCCTTTGAGGAAAAAGATGACGGTACACAGCCCCCAAGCACGAGGCTCGAAGAGGCGAAGTGATTGATGAGATGTCGTCATACGAATGTCGCCAAGAAGTTGGTGATACACAGCCCCCCAAGCACGAGGCTCAAAGAGGCGAAGTGATTAAATACCGTCATGACATGCGGATTTGTCAGGCGATAACAAAGTCCTATTCCCGAACCGTACCCCCCGGAGGACTACTTTGCCGAACGTTACTCGTTGCTTCTTCTCAGGATCCCCAACCTCTTGTGGTGGGGAGGCACACACCTGATTACATCCCGCTAGGATCCAACGGTTGCCACATGGTGACCTTTCGCAACACTTCTGAACGGTCTTCCTTCCCTTCACTTTTCCCCGCTTCGAGGTCATCTCGTGTGTTTAAATCGAAAAGGCAAGCATTCTCCACCGTTGGATCTATGTTGCCTCGGACGTCTCACACGTTTCTAGGCCTTTAAAAGGTACTTATATAAGGGTTTCTGTTCCCAACTTACTTCCTTACGTCCCCCAGTTTTCGCTTTCTGTCACCAACTGTTGTTGTTAACTCGCTGACGCGTTTCCCCAACTTCCTTGCCTACTTAAATCAGGTATATCTTAATCCCTCATTCTTTTACGCTTTTTTACTTTGAAAATGGTCGTAATTAGGGAGTGTGATAGTGAGGGTAACTCAGTGCATTCCCCCACCAAGGAAGAGAGACATAAGTTATGGAATGCATGCATTGAAATCGCCATCGGGGCGAATGGGAAAGTGAACTGGGAGGTGCTAGAACTGAATTATTTTGGACACCACCTCCTAGCAGATTCAATTAGTTCTAATAGTGATGACAACGCGGTAGCAGATTCAATTAGTTTTGATAGTGAGATGTTATTATTGTTTCTTCTTCAGGCCCTAGTGAGCGAGAAAAGCGCATGGCAACTACGACCTCCGGTACTGAGGCCTTTGACGAGGCGATGGCTACCTACTCCTCTTGGTTCAGCTCTGAGAAGAGAGTGGCCGATTTTTGAGCCAGCTTTTTAGTGTCCTCCACATGAGATGAGTTGGACGTCGTAACTGATCCTTGCATGGGCGGTGAAAAGGTTTATATGAGGCGCGTAGAGAATGAGGCATTTTATATCTATGCCTACGCGATCACTGACATGGGGGTCCGGATTCCATTTACTCCCTTTGAGGCTACGGTGCTAAAGGCCATCAACGTGGCGCCCTCCCAATTACATCCAAACGGTTGGGCATACGTGCGGGGATTCGAGATTATGTGTAAAGGCATGGGGTTGACACCTACTGTCGGCACCTTTTTCTCATTTTATTGCACGAAGGGTGTGGGAAAGGGAACCTGGATTTCAATTAACTCTCAACAAGGGCGAGGTCTTTTCGGCCTGTTCGCAAACAACTATAAGAACTGGAAGAGGAAGTACTTCAAGGTGAGGGGGGCTGATGTTTCAATCCCCGCCTTTATGGATCAAGGTGGGGACGAGGGATTCCTCTTATACTGGTCTAGCGAGCCGTTGTTAGTGTCCGGCTATGATTACAATAAGCTCACTGATGCGGAGATGTTGTGGATTTTCTTCAGCACATGGAGGTGCTCAGTGTTAGGGAGCTCCTCCATAAAGAGCATGACGCAAAGGCTCTTGAGGAGTGTTGGATATTTGGTTGTTGACTTCATGTTTGCTAAAATCAAATATACAAGCAAGATGTGCGTCTTCAGAAGCTGATCCTCAGAAGCTGAACAGTACCTCAGAAGCTGGGTCTTCAGAAGCTGAACAGTACTTCAGAAGCTGGGTCTTCAGAAGCTGAACAGTACTTCAGACGTTGAACCTTCAGAAGCTGAACTTCAGAAGCATCTTTCAGAAGCAGTCTTGTTTTCGCACTTGGAGTTGTTTATTTTTCTCACCTGATCTGTTGAAGATTTAATTGAAGAATTCTACCAAGCTGCGTGTGTTCTAGAAAGAAGTTATTTTCGCAAGATATATTGAAGATTGGATATTGTTTTATTTGTGAATATATTTTCAAAGAGATCTTTGGAAAATATATTTCTGAAGAATATCTCCTTCCATATGTTTCTAAAGAATTTTGGAAATATATCTTTGAAGAATATTCGGTTCAATTATATGTTGCTGCTGAAGGCTATATATAGAGGATGCTGCTATTGAAGAAACTCAATAAAAAAAACAGAAGCCATTATAGAGAGAGTTATACTTAGGTTTTGAGTCTGTTCATTGTGAGCTTTGTGCTCTGTTTCTGTACACCACTCAATTGTTTAGAGTTGGTTTGTTTTATTGAGTTGTAATCACTTGAAGCTTTTAAGCAAAAGTGACTTTTGTGTTTTTGGAGTGTGTCTCCTACTTTGTTTGTTATTAGAGTCTGATATCACTGGGGCAGCGATTGACTGAGGGAAGTGAGATGGGATCTCAGGTCTAGGAGTTCCTAGGTTGAAGTCAATACGGGTAATTACTAGGTGATAAGTTGTAAACTGGGAGTTTGCTGAGAACTTAGAAGTAGGACTACGCTAGTGGATTTCCTTCCTGGCTTGGTAGCCTCCAGATGTAGAATTTGTACTCTGTTTTACGTTCAGAATCAGGACCTGCGCCAGAAATTTCAAGGAGTATGTAGGTAAGACTTCATATCATATTCTAGGCGGCATCCTCTGCCATTTTCCCCAATACTTTTAACGTATTTCTCCCTACTTTGTTTTTGCAAATTCAATGGCTCTAAAATCCGCAGCAGAGAAGAAGCTAGCCTTGGAAAGGGCAAAAAAGAAGAGAGCGGACGAGGGCGACGTCCAGGAGAAAAGTGACTCCTCCGGCCTCCTCCTAAGAGACAAAAAGAAAGCAGGGGAGGCTGAAGAGCCCACTTCATCAGGACCAGCAAGTGTCACTCAGGCCCAGCCCATCACTGCCATCCCTGCCTCGTCAGATGTTGCCGCCACACCATCCAAAAAAAGGGCTCGAATGTAGGATTACGACTCCGAGACTGCCGATCAGCCCGACTCTGGTACGTTTTACCCTCTAACGTTATGCTTTGCCACGTTCCAGTACTCAAACTAACGAACTGTTTTCGGTCTTGTAAATGTCCCCCCTTCACTGTGGAATGCTGACTTCGACTACGAAGGGTTCATGCAGGACCACCTGGATTTCGCATATGATAAGCAGCGGCTTAAGTCCATGGATTTTGCCCAAGTGCAGAAGATGATGGGCGTCCACCTTCTGAAGGGCGCCCTAATCGGCAGGGTTATGGTGGAAGAGTTCTCAATTCTTCAGCAATGGGAGAAGAAGTTACGGGCGGAGAACAAAGGCGTGAAAGCGCAGATACAGACCTCCCTCAAGGCTGCTGAGGAGAAGAGAAAGCTGGCCGAAGATCAACTTGTCTTAGTACGCCAGGAGCTTGAGACAGTTGTAGCCGCCAAGACAAAAGCTGAGGTTGAGGCCAAGGACCTGGCTGATACAAATGCTAAGGCGGCTAAGGCTCACAACGAAGAGCTGGCGGACTTGAAGTCCAAGTTGGAGGCGGCAGAAAAGGAGGGTGTGCTTGCCAAGGAAAAAGATTTTGAGTGGGTGAAGGCATAGGTTGCATGTCTATTCTCCGAGGCCTCCTTGGAGGAGCTCGGCCTCTTCAAGAGTGTTATTGACGGGAAAATTGTAGATGAGGAATAGTTTGTAATTTTATTTTATCATGTAAAGTCGTTTGCGGCCCTTTTCTACTTCCGTCATTAACTATGCAACGCCTTCATAGCTTTTGAACTATTTATGCATCTAGTTTCTGATCATTTTGTCGTGCTCTTACTTATTTTGATGTGATTGGCCGAGATGTCGTTGTATGTTATGATTTCCGAATTAGTTTCATGCTGCTTCATCATTTCGCCCTTGAGAAATACTTAACGTTGTTTACATACCCCAAGATGTTTGTTTTATATAACCTCTTTATTAAGTTATGTGGAGAGTAAGGGCGTTTAGATGCGATGACTTGAAGCTTTTGCCATGTTTCTTTGGGGCGATATCATCTTGACTCGAGAATTTTATCAAGATCAGGCCCTCTAGGACGTGGTATTGTCCTAACCCAACAAGAGAGCTTGTTGGAGATTGCTATGTTATTTTCAAAGAAAGTTTCCCAAGGCGTGATATTGCCCTGGCCCCATTGGGGAGTTTTAGCTGAATTTAATTAAGCCTTTCATATATGTTAGGACGTCGCCCCTAGGGTCTTATCGCCACTTATTGTTAGGTCTTAGCATCACAGGAGTCTTACCGTCTTTTTGTGATAGGTTTTAGTGATATGTCTTAGCGCCACAGGGGTCTTATTACCTTTTAGTGATAGGTCTTAGCGTCATAGGGGTCTTACCGCCTTTTAGTGATATGTTTTAGCACCACAAGAGTCTTATCGCCTTTTAGTCATAGGTCTTAGCGCCACAGGAGTCTTACTGCCTTTTAGTGATAGGTCTTAGCACCACAGGGGTCTTATCGCCTTTTAGTGATAAGTCTTAGCGCCACAGGGGTCTTATTACCTTTTAGTGATAGGTCTTATCGCCTTTTAGTGATAGGTCTTAGCGCCACAGGGGGTTTTATCCCCTTTTAGTAATATCAGTCAAAACAAATAAAGTAACAACACATATATTAGAATTGAGGCGCCTCGTTAAAACCCCTGCTGAAATTCCTGGCAACCTGACTGAAATATGCTGTGCACAATGTTGGCACAACTGTCCGAGCGCGTGTCTACTCAGAACTACAATTAAAATAGCACAACGTAACAAAGCGCAAATTAAAAGGAACACAGCGGAAATAAAAAGTACACAGAGAGTTTGTTAACCCAGTTCGGAGCAACTCTCCTACTCTGGGGGATACCAATCCAGGAATGATTCCACTATTATAGTTCTAGTGAAAAGACCAACGCAGACACACTACTTGACCTTGCACCTAGACCCTACCAGTGGCAACTCTATCTAGGAACTCCTAGATATGAGACCCCGTCTCAATTCCTACGAACAACACACACAGTATTGTTATCAAACACACAAAACATAAAACACAACCAAGAGAAACACACGCTAATAACACATACTCACTCCGTACTTAAAAGCTTAGGAGTAGCTTACAAATTACAACTCAAAACAAACTCAGTCCTTAGCTTGAATCAGGGAGATACAAGCAAGGCTCACAATTAACAAACAAAACCCTAAAAACCTTAAAACACACGCTTTGCTAACACACACGGTTTTTAGTTGCCCAACTAGGGTTTGTCTTCACAAATATATAGCACTGAGATACCACGGGTCTGGGCTTCAAAATAGAGCATGGACATTGACCGGTCCAGCTGAAACAATCTTCTAGAAATAATAAAAAGCTTCCAAATATAGAACGATATCTTGTGGAACAAATAGCAAGGCAAATAGAACTTCAAGCAAATCTTCAATCAGATACACGCGCCTTGATCAGCAAGCTAGAGGAAAATAAATCTTCAGGCAAATCTATGGAAGATTGCGTAC
Source organism: Medicago ruthenica (assembly GCA_018208015.1). Lineage (NCBI taxonomy): Eukaryota > Viridiplantae > Streptophyta > Magnoliopsida > Fabales > Fabaceae > Medicago > Medicago ruthenica. Next base: position 126,038 of record WNNG01000010.1, on the reverse strand, counting down.
ACAAATATAAAGCGCTAGCTGGCGCGAAAATCACAAGACACGAAAAGCTGTTCCATATGCTACCGCATCTGTCCCAGCAACTGGCTAGTAGCTGTTTTTGCAAAATGTAGCCAATCTACAAAAACCCTACAATCTCCCCCTTTGGCAAATTTTGGCTAAAACACTCTAGAGCCAGTACTTTGGGAAACACACAGATAAGATTCCTTCACGTCAACACAGGCACACAACAAGGAAAGAAAAAATCGTAGCATAGAGTGAGATTACTTCAAAGCGAGAAATAGTCAAAGATGGCTTGCAAGTAGAATCAGAGGCATGCACCAGATAACACAAACATCTAGCCTCATAGGAACAACCAGAGAGAAATAAACTCTCATATAGTGGAATCACATAGATAAGGGAAAAACTAAATTTCCACACACAAAGAAACTTAAGAGCTCCCCCTCAAAACATGCATGTACCAGAACTCCCCCTCAACATATACTACACTCCCCCTCAACATATACTACACTCCCCCTCAACACATGTAGCCATACATAATAGAGGCTTCAAATCAGCACACAAGCAACAGATAATAAATCAAATTCTACTCCCCCTTTTTAGCCAAAAATTATGACAACCAACAGATAGGGCAAACTCATAGAAAGTGCATAGAACCATAAAGAGTGCATATTACAGACCAGAAGCACACAAGGTGCATAAGAAATTCAGGGCATAGCCCAATCACCAAAAAAATACATCAAAAGGGTTCAGAACAAAACAAGAAAGTCAGAAATCCTCAGAATCTTCAGAGGCATCTTCAGAGTCACCAGCAGAAGCAACAGCCTTATCTCCTCCTTCTTCCTCATCCTGCTCACCCTCAGCATCTGCTTCAGCCTTCAAAGCTGCAATAATCTTGTCAATCTTCACCTTCCTAGCTCCAAGGGCCACACTTGTCTCAGTCAGATCAGCAATCATTTGCTTTCTGAAGAGCACACCAGATGTCCGGACAGAAGTACCAGCTACATCAGCATCATGTGTCTCAGACAGCAGACTGCAATCCAAAGCCATAGGACCAGGCCTCTTGCAGGGCTCATCACTACTGATCAAAATATCAGGGTGCTGCTGAAGAATAATTCCACACAGGAGGGTAGGAAAAGCAATTGGAAACTTAATAGCAAAAGATTTAGCATGCTCCAAAACTTGATAATAGATGTAGGCTCCATAATCAAAGGGTGACTTAGTCCCCACAGCATAAATGAACTTGGCCAACCAAGATGCAACAGAATTTGAGTGAGTGGTTGGAGTCCAATTTTGAGCACAGATCCTATTCAAGGCAGCATACAAAGGAGATAGTTGAGCAGAAGACAAATGCTTTGGCCAATGTCTAATCTTGTTATCAGTGATTGTCTTGCAGATAGTGTCCTCAGTGACCTCAAGCTCAGGGGTCTCCTCAGTAGACCTCTCAAGGTATGCATTGACCACCATAGGAGAAAAATTCACACACTTACCACGAACAAAAACTTTCCTATACTCAGGGTTTCTTGTGTCATCACACTCATCAGAAACATTCACCAAAAACTCCCTGACCAGCTTATCATAGCATGGACCCAAATTTCTCACAGTCTTCATCAGACCAGCAAACTCCAACAAATCAACCAGCTTTTGACACTTGAACACATCTTCTTTAAGATTTCTTTCAAGACCCAGTCTTCTGTGGTATATGAACTTCCACCTAGAGGAACCATTTTCCAAATGAAAGGAAACATTATCAAGAGGGGCAGGAGGAATAGTCAGAGGTATCTTCATACCCTTCATTGTTTTTCTGGAAGCCCCACCAGATGTGGCAGCTTCAGGCTCAGCAACCTCAAACTCAGAGTCACTAGAGGGAGGGTCTTTTCTTTTTAAGCTCTTCTTCTTGTGACCACTTTGAGCCACCTTCTTGCTTCCAGCCTTGGGGGGACCATACACAGGCCTCTTCCCAGCCTTTACAGTTTTCTTCTTCCTATCCTTTTCTCCTTCACTGACAACTGCAGCAGTTTTGTCAGCTTTGCTCCTTGTCCTGCGAGCAACACCAATAGTACCAGTTTCTTCCTGAGGTCTTTCTTCAGGCACAGCTTCCTCAACAACAATAGTGTCAGCACAGTCTAAAATAGCAGTCTCAGTATCATCTACAACATCTTGAGTCTCAGTCCCTTCATCTTCAGACTCTGAGGACTCACTCTCAGGAACACTCACAGAACCAGAAATATTAGGAACTACCACATCAGGCTCCTCTCGAGCTTGTGACAAAGATGCGGGAGCATCTGTCACAGCATTCTTTGTTGTGGCAGGGGAATCAGCAGGTGTCTCAGACACGGCCGTATCAACATCATTCTTTGCACCAGAATCAGTAGTAACATCCTTTTCGATAGGAGAATTCGAAGAATCACCAACTAATTTTTCATCTACCTTAGGATTATCAGAACCTAGGGTTTCGGGCATGGCTACAGTACTCTCAACAGCGACATTTTCAGATTCAGTGACAGAAGGTTCAGCATGTGGTTCAACAACAGTCGATACAAAAGGGTTGTCCTTAAGGTACAGATCATCCATACTAAGTCCTACTCTTGGAGCAGCAGGAGTGGTAGAAGATTTACCTTTTGATTTTGATCTGGTGTTCACAGCGGTGGAGGAGGCAGCTTTGCTAGATTTGGCAGGTGTCTTCCTTCGTGGTGCAGATGCCCTAGTTCGACGCTTCTTTGTAGGAGCGCTAGGGATAGTGGTGAGGGGTTGCGCATCAGTGATGACGGCTTCAGCAGCTTGATCTCGTGTAGTTGGATGAGAAGACGAATCAGCCATGGTGATGATTTTGAATGTGAAGGTATGAGAAGTGGACGATTTTTGAATGAAGATGTGCGCGGTAAGAGAGGCAATGAGAGGTTGAGAGAAGTTAAGACAAAGATAATGATGATAACGTGCAAGAGTTTTGAAAAAGGCAAGTGTGCAATAACCTCCTTGAGTGACGTGCAATAAGCGGTTGACGAGGGAAAAAATAATAGCTGCACGCCCCTTGCACATTAATTGCTACAATTCTTCAACTAAGCATATCCCCAACTTCCGTCTTAATTTTTCAAATTGATTAGCATCAAGGGCTTTGGTAAAAATATCTGCTAATTGCTCTTCAGTTGAAACATGTTCAAGAGTAACAATTTTGTCTTCAACAAGATCCCTTATAAAATGATGTCTAATGTCAATGTGTTTGGTCCTGCTATGTTGAATAGGATTCTTGGAGATATTAATTGCACTCAGATTGTCATAATATAATGTCATAGCATCTGTCTTGACATTGTATTCACTCAGCATCTGTCTCATCCACAACAATTGAGAACAACTACTACCAGCTGCTATGTACTCAGCTTCAGCTGTAGACAAAGAAATGCAATTTTGCTTCTTACTGAACCAGGATATAAGGTTGTTGCCTAGAAAGAAACATCCACCAGAGGTACTCTTTCTATCATCTGCACTTCCAGCCCAGTCAGCATCACAATATCCAAACAACACAGTGCTTTCCCCATGAGAATACAACATACCATAATCACTAGTACCATTCACATACTTCAGAATTCTCTTTACCTGAGTCAGGTGACTTATTTTTGGTTCAGCTTGGTACCTGGCACACACTCCAACTGCAAATGTAATATCTGGCCTACTTGCTGTAAGATATAGAAGACTTCCTATCATACTCCTATACATTCTTTGGTCAACATCCACACCTTTCTCATCCTTTGATAATTTTACATGTGTGGGAGCAGGAGTTCTTTTATGAGCAGCATTTTCCATCCCAAATTTCTTGACTATATTTTTAGCATACTTACTTTGAGAGATAAATATAGTATCTTCCATTTGTTTCACTTGAAGACCAAGAAAGAACTTTAGTTCACCTACAAGACTCATCTCAAATTCAGATTGCATTTGCTGAACAAAATGCTCTATCATCTGGTCAGACATTCCTCCAAAGACTATGTCATCTACATATATTTGAGCAATCATCAGCTGTCCATTTTCATCTTTCACAAACAGGGTCTTGTCATTTCCACCCTTCCTATAGCCATGGTTGATTAGAAACTCAGCAAGTCTCTCATACCAAGCTCTAGGAGCTTGCTTCAGGCCATAGAGAGCTTTCTTCAATTTGTACACATGGTTTGGAAAACTAGGATCAATGAAGCCTTTAGGCTGTTCCACATAAACCTCTTCATTTAAGTACCCATTGAGAAAGGCACTCTTGACATCCATCTGATACAACTTGAACTTTAGTATGCATGCAATCCCAAGTAACAATCTAATTGATTCCAACCTAGCTACAGGAGCAAAAGTCTCATCAAAGTCTACACCTTCAATTTGAGAGTATCCTTGTGCAACCAGTCTGGCTTTGTTTCTAGTGATAGTACCATTTTCATCAGACTTGTTTTTATAAACCCACTTGGTACCTATAACATTCACATTATCTGGTCTAGGAACTAGGTCCCACACATTACTTCTCTTGAACTGAGTTAATTCTTCTTGCATAGCATTTATCCAGAACTCATCAGTTAGAGCTTCCTTAACATTCTTTGGTTCAAGTTTAGATATAAAGCAAGAATTTGATACCTCATCATGGTTCCTTCTAGTTGTGATCCCTTGGTTAGGATCGCCAATGACTTGATCTATGGGATGATTTTTCTGAACTCTGATAGATGGTCCTTTGTTGGGAGCAGTCTTCTCTGGGCCAGTTACTTCAGTATCTTGCTTATCACTTGCTTCATCTACTTTCTTCGCTTCCTGTAGGTCAGATGCTGCGTCAAATGTAGCATCATCTGGCATAGCATTATTTCCTTCATCATCTACAACAACATTTATGGATTCCATCACTGTCTTGGTTCTGGAGTTGTATACTCTATAGGCTCTGCTGTTTGTAGAATAGCCTAGAAAGATTCCCTCTTCACTTTTAGCATCCATCTTTCTTCTTGGTTCCCTGTCAGCTAGAATATAACACTTACTACCAAACACATGAAAATGCTTCACAGTTGGCTTCCTGTCCTTCCATAGCTCATACAAAGTTGTAGATATACCTTTTCTCAAAGTCACTCTATTATGAATATAGCAGGCTGTGTTCATGGCTTCAGCCCAAAAGAAAAATGGCAGCTTCTTTGCATGTAGCATAACCCTAGCAGATTCTTGCAAAGTCCTGTTCTTCCTCTCTACTATCCCATTTTGTTGAGGAGTAATGGGTGCAGAGAACTCATGAAATATTCCTTCAGAAATACAGAAATCAGAGAACTTACCATTCTCAAACTCCTTCCCATGGTCACTTCTGATTCTAACAATTCCACAATCCTTTTCTCTCTGAAGTTGTAAGCAAAGATCCTTGAATTTTTCAAAAGTGTCTGATTTCTCCTTAATGAAATTTATCCAAGTATATCTAGAAAAATCATCAACAACAACAAAAGCATACTTCTTACCACCTAAGCTTTCGACTTGCATGGGTCCCATTAAGTCCATGTGCAATAGCTCAAGAACTCTGGATGTGGACAGATGTTGCAGCTTCTGGTGAGGCATCTTGGTCTGTTTTCCTATCTGGCATTCTCCACATATACTTCCTTCCTGAATTTGGAGTTTTGGTAAACCTCTGATGGCTCCTTCAGCAATAGCTTTCTTCATGCTTCTGAGATTCAGATGTCCAAGCTTTTGGTGCCATAGCTTAACTTCATCTTCTTTGGTTATTAGACAATTAGATAACTTTGCTTTATCTTGAGAGACCCACAAGTAGCAATTGTCCTTTGATCTAACACCTTTCATCAGGATGTCCCCTTCACTGTTAGCCACTAAGCATTCACTCTTAGTAAAGTTGACCTTCATTCCTTGATCGCACAGTTGACTAATACTAATTAAGTTTGCAGTTAATCCTTTCACAAGAAGCACCTTATCAAGTTTGGGTAGACCCTCTTCCACAAGATTTCCTACACCCTTTATTTTTCCTTTGGCTCCATCCCCAAAAGTCACAAAGCTTGTAGCATAAGGCTTAACATCAGTCAAGTAATTTTTATCACCAGTCATATGCCTGGAGCATCCACTGTCAAAGTACCAATCATTTCTGGATGACACTCTCAGAGAAGTATGCGCAATTTGAGCAATCTCATCAGCTTCTGGTTCTATTTTTCTAGGATTCATAGTGTTGCTTGTGAAATTATCATTTTTCTGCTTCCACTGCTTCTTGGTGATCTTTACTATGGGATCAGGTCTTGGTGAATAGGTCCTGTCTGGGTAACCATGTAATTTAAAACAGAAAGGTCTGATATGTCCTTTTCTTCCACAGTAATGACATACCCAAGCATAATTCCTTCCTTTTGATCTGGTCCTATATCCTGATGCCTGTTGTCTCACCTGATGCTGGGGCATCTGTCTTGGCATAGTATGATCATGAGTACTAACAGGTGCCACAAACTGTCTCACTGGTAATAGTTTCTGCTGAGGTATAGAACTGTAGTCAAACCCAATACCTTTAGAATCTCCAGGTTTCTGTCCTATTTCCAGAATTTCGTCTAAAGCTTCAGTACCTTTGTTTATCATCCGCAGTTGCTTGTTCATATTGCCAATCTTGGAAGTAAGTAAGATAACCTCATCATTGAGGTCTGAGTTTATTTTCAGAAGTTTGTCTTTCTCAGCTTGCAGGAGAGCGATGGTCCCTTTTTGTTTTTCTAGAGTTTTACAAACTTCCTCACTTTTGAGATATAGCTCCTTGTAAGAATCAGCCAGTTCATCATATGTTAGCTCTTCATCACTAGATTCATTGTCAGATGTGCACACTCCAGTCAAGGCATTCACATGTTTTGCAGTTTCAGGTTCTTCTTCTGATTCATCCTCATCAGTCCAAGACACAGTCATCACCTTCTTTTGTTTCTTCAGATACGTTGCACACTCAGTTCTGATGTGACCAAAACCTTCGCATTCATGGCATTGCACCCCTTTGCTTTGATTGATTTTGTCATCAGTTCTAGGTTTCCTCTGATTGTTGACAGTTTTATAGATGCTGCGACTGTTGTCCGGAGCATTTGTCCTAGGGCGTCTGTCCATCCTCTTCACAACTTTATTAAATTGTTTGCCCAACAACACAATATCTTCAGAGATGCTCTCATCAGTATCTAAATTACTCTCCACATCATCTTCATCAGTGTTGGAGATGAAAGCAATGTTCTTGTCTTTCTTTTCAGATCTCTCATTAACCTTTAATTCAAAAGTTTGGAGAGATCCAATCAACTCATCAACTTTCATATCTCCAATATCTTGGGCCTCCTCGATAGCACAAACTTTCATATCAAATTTCTTAGGCAGGGACCTGAGAATTTTGCTTACCAGTTTTTCATCGGATATCTTTTCCCCCAAGGATTCAAAAGTGTTAGCATATTCTAGCACATTCATGTGAAAGTCATGAACACTCTCTCCTTCTTTCATTCTCAAATTCTCAAACTGTGTTGTTAGCAGTTGTAGCCTTGACTTCTTGACCTTTTGAGTACCTTCATGAGCTGTTCTTAGGATATCCCAAGCTTCCTTGGCAATAGTACATTGTTTAATCAACCTGAACATGTTCTTGTCAACACCATTAAACAAAGCATTCAGGGCTTTAGAGTTTCCAACAGCTGCAGTGTCTTCTTCTGTAGACCACTCCTCTTCTGGTTTCAACTCATCAGTATCAACATTATTCGCATCTTTTATTTTAGGAGGGACCCATGCCTTGATCACAGCCTTCCAAGCTCTGCTGTCTAGAGATTTCAAGAAAGCTGTCATGCGTGATTTCCAAATGTCATAGTTTGACCCATCCAACAAGGGTGGTCTGTTCACCAGTCCTCCTTCTTTATCCATTGAGCCAGAAACTTCTTTCCCTGGAGCTCACCCACACAGAACAGGGTGCCTGCTCTGATGCCAATTGAAACTACTGGCAACCTGACTGAAATATGTTGTGCACAATGTTGGCACAACTGTCCGAGCGCGTGTCTACTCAGAACTACAATTAAAATAGCACAACGTAACAAAGCGCAAATTAAAAGGAACACAGCGGAAATAAAAAGTACACAGAGAGTTTGTTAACCCAGTTCGGAGCAACTCTCCTACTCTGGGGGATACCAATCCAGGAATGATTCCACTATTATAGTTCTAGTGAAAAGACCAACGCAGACACACTACTTGACCTTGCACCTAGACCCTACCAGTGGCAACTCTATCTAGGAACTCCTAGATATGAGACCCCGTCTCAATTCCTACGAACAACACACACAGTATTGTTATCAAACACACAAAACATAAAACACAACCAAGAGAAACACACGCTAATAACACATACTCACTCCGTACTTAAAAGCTTAGGAGTAGCTTACAAATTACAACTCAAAACAAACTCAGTCCTTAGCTTGAATCAGGGAGATACAAGCAAGGCTCACAATTAACAAACAAAACCCTAAAAACCTTAAAACACACGCTTTGCTAACACACACGGTTTTTAGTTGCCCAACTAGGGTTTGTCTTCACAAATATATAGCACTGAGATACCACGGGTCTGGGCTTCAAAATAGAGCATGGACATTGACCGGTCCAGCTGAAACAATCTTCTAGAAATAATAAAAAGCTTCCAAATATAGAACGATATCTTGTGGAACAAATAGCAAGGCAAATAGAACTTCAAGCAAATCTTCAATCAGATACACGCGCCTTGATCAGCAAGCTAGAGGAAAATAAATCTTCAGGCAAATCTATGGAAGATTGTGTACACAAATATAAAGCGCTAGCTGGCGCGAAAATCACAAGACACGAAAAGCTGTTCCATATGCTACCGCATCTGTCCCAGCAACTGGCTAGTAGCTGTTTTTGCAAAATGTAGCCAATCTACAAAAACCCTACACCTGCCTTTGCAGGGAAAAAGAGTGCGGCCCCAGAACTTTATCTGAAAAATGGAAACGATTTCTTTACACAATAGTCTTGCGGGAAAAACGCCCGGACTTTTAAACATAAATAAAGTGCATCAATTGTAATATTGCCGCAAATGAACGGCGTTCCAAGTCCTTGGTACTAGGCTTCCACTTAGTTCCTCCAGCTTGTATGCGCCATTGGGCAACTTCTCTCTGATCATGTACGGGCCTTCCCAGTTTGGAAGCAGCTTTCCCATCCTGGTTGGCGCCACAACTTGTCTAAGGACGAGGTCGCCCTCTTTCATCTCCCTTTTAGTTCCTCCAGCGGATAGAGTTTGTGGGCCCTCTATCTCCACATCTTCTTAGTCGTCTTGATGATCTTGTTGTTGTTGATGCAGGGTTTGGACGGAGGCTTGGAGTGCCTCGTTTTGTTGCCGCAGTTCCTCAAGCTGAAGATACATGGCAGCGACGGCGTCCGGATCACCTCCGTTGTTGCGGGATCCACCGACCATCGTCGGCGATTAGGTCCGATTTGTTGGAAATAAGTTTGTATAAGATGAGGCCTGGGTTAGTTTTACCGGGCCCCACGGTGGGCGCCAACTGTTCTTGCTAGAAGAACAATAGTATCAGTCCCTTGAGCGATCTTTGAACTCAAGAGCTTGGTTGGTTTTTTCTTTCGTGTGCTTTGTAAACGTGATCTTCGTTATGAGGAGTTCATAGCTCCTTTTATACCTCTCCTTGACCTAAGGGAGTGAGGCGATTATTTTGGGATTCCCAGGCATCTGGCAGTGCGACTTGGTCCGCTTCCCCGAGGATCTCGGCCCACAGATGGGACGTGGGGGGAAACTCAGTCAACGGGTTATAGCTGCCCAAGTATCTCGGAATCAGTTGTGGGGAGCTCGCTTAGGATGCGTCCTTAGGATTTCCCCTCTTTCGCAATGTTCCTTCGGGTCCCATGACTTCGCCCATGTGGCGAGCCCGTGTGAGCTTAATTCATGCTTGTACGGGGAAGACTATCATGTGCCTTTGAGAAATAAGATGACGGTACACAGTTGTTTTCACTTTTCACCCATACTCCCTTGTACCATGTCAAATACCCAAACTGAAGAAGATTTGTTGACTTTCTCATAAAATAAACAATTTTTATATTTCACATTTAATATGGTTCCTAATAAATAGCATCACTCATAATAAAATATTTTCAAGAGTGACGCTCTTTACATGACAATATTGGTAGCTATATTTGTCAACAGCAAAAAAATGTTGGCTAATAGTAAGGTCCTTTCATTCTAGAGTAAAAAAATTAATTATTATAAGGCCTTTTCATTGAATTTTTTTATTAATTATATTCCTTAAATTTTTTTATTGTATAACACTGAGTTGGTTGATTATTAAGAATATGTTTATTTTATAAAGAAAAATTTATTAAAATAAAACCTCACAAGTATTGCTGCAAATCCAGCCATCAAATTCCTATCCCGAATCAAATTTTTTAATAATAAATGCTAGTAATTAATTGTTAGATTAATTTGTTTTCTCCTTTATTTGAGTTTGAACTTGGACCTCAAACCAATTAACTTATCCAACCCGACTTTCGACTCATTCATTAGTCTTTATAGTTATAGAGGAGAATATCCAATTGGCAATAAAAAAGCATCAATAGAATCCAAAGGATCATCGCAATATAGCACCATCACTTGTATGTACTTCTCTAATAAGTGTATCAATCTGGTAAAATGTACGAGACATCGTTCCTCTTCCTCTTGATTTGAGCCAAATATGCTTGGGCATCCTTCCAATTATTTTGATTCAATATTCAGCACATAAAAATAAACAAAATTCTACAACTATTGCGTCTCCTGAATATGTACTTTGATAATTAGTTTACCGTACTTATTTAGCTGGGAAACTTATCCAATAGTACATATTAAATTCTAACCAACAATCTCAAAATACAATTTTGCTTGCAAACTGAATTATTGAGACAAATACAGGCATCAAATCAAATACTATTCTACTTTATTGCCATATCCATCCAAAACTCGGACAATGACATATCAAAAGTAAAAGAACCTTGAAAGGGATACACATCTTTTTCTTTAATTTCTTTCTTATTCAATGACTCTGATTAAATATGTGTTTGGGTACTAAATTTGATTTTAAATATATTAATTCTATAAGATTTATATGTTTAAATACATTTATATAAAAGTGGGTTTAATGAGGAAAAAAAATCAAGGCAAAACAGTTTTATAGATGTTGAAATTTAGGGTCTGATTCATCCTTAAAAAACCGACTTGTAAGTGAGGAGTGTCTCCTCTTTATAAACTCTTATCAAAAGTGGTTTTTCCCAATACACTCTCTCACGCCCAACATTCTTTGGCTTGGTGCGTGTATATAAATGGTGGGTGACTCAATCGGTAGGCTCTATATCATGTTGAAATTTGAGGTCTAACTCATTCTACAAAATTTGTTTGTAAGGTGAATAATGTCTTCTCTTTATAAACTCTTATCAAGAGTGGTTTTTCCCAATAAATTCTAACTTCAAGTTAGATTAATTAATTGTGAAAGAACAAACAATTATATTCAAGATTATCCAAACATATTAAAATCAAATATACACATCCAAATCAATTGTGTCTTCTTTTAAAATGGAATCAAACATAGACTAAAACAACTTATTAATTCCTCTAATCAGGTCATATTTAACTATTATTTTCCTTGGGTTAGTTGATTAAAAACTTTATGTCAGGGTCTACAACTCTCTGGACCGTAACCCACTCTCTTGTTTTTTAATGAGAGAAAAAATGATAGTAGCCGTCAGGAATGGAAGAGGAGAAAACACTACGAATTGCGTACTCTCAAGTTCAAGAGTCAAGGATTCACTAGTAGACAATAGATTCTGGGTATATGGGACCATAGGAAAATTCAATTTGAAATTAAATTAATGCACCGTTGTGTACTTATTTTGTGGAAGAAGGTGCAAGGTAATGAGGAATGCAATAATAAACTTGGTAAAAAAATTAATGCAGCACAAATTTGACTCTAACTCTCCACGGAATGCACATGCAACATTATTATAGATAAAGGTACACAATCAAATGATGGGTTGTTTTCCCTTTTGTCCATTTTTGCTTGGCATATGTTAGTGATTTTTTTTTCCTGCCCTATTATGAAACCAAAATTCTAAAATTACCTTAGTTGAATTTTTTTTCTTCTAAATCTGCCCTACTTTTGACCAACAAAACCCCATGTCTCAAGTTGGACTTGCAACATGCCCCATGTTTCAAGTGGGTCTTGCGACATACACCCATATTTCTCAAAAGTTCGAATATTTTTGTCCTCGTTATATCTCAAGTCCCACTTGAGATGTAGTTTTTATTTTTTATTTTTTATGTCTCAAGGGGCAGTTGCGGCCTATTTAAGGTATTTTTCTCTCTCTTTTTTTACAATTTTTTTTAATAGAAATTAATTAAAATATTATATTTGCATACACTATAAATACATATCCTCATTTCTCAATGTCTCACACCATTTCATCTTTCCTTCTTACATTTTCTCTTCTCTCAACTTTTTTCTTTCTCATTTTCAGCATGCTTATGTCTATTGGAATATGTTGCACCGTTAAATTTCATCATATAAGTGAACCGTTCAAGTCGTGGTGGATGACACCAGTCGATACGCTATCAGAATTAAAAGGGGTTTTCAATCATTTTTCACCTTAAATAATGATCTTACTCGAAGGGTGAAACATATTGTACATGTAACGACATACTACTCGTTGGCGAATGACACTGACGACTACAAGATAAGTTATGATACTAAGACTCTTGAAAGAGACATTGATGTGAAGGACATGTTTCGATGGAGAACAAACAGACGTTGTACTTATTTGTTACAAGTGAGAATGACGATGAATAGAATATGTTCACTCATGTTATGTTAGCTTATGTTATCCTATGTTTTATGAATTTTAGTTTTTGTATTTTTAATTTCATGTTGTATTAATTAATGTTGTTTATACTATTTTCGTTTTAGTGTGTTTAAAAAATAGTTGTATTTTGTTATCTATATTTAATTACAAGTTAATTTAATCATTTGTTGTATCATTCGTAATTGGACTATTGGTTTGCAGAATTCAAAACCCAAGATGCACGGACGGAAAGCCCAAAAGAGACGCTTGAAGACAGCCTCACCAATTACTTCTGTTGATGGGGACGCCGGAAATTTTTTATTGTCCCTGGCAAATCTTTTTCCATGACCAACAACCACTGTGGAAGTTCCTTATAAGAATCAGAGCCGGAGTATGCTTTAGAGCCAGAACCAGAGAACAACAACAACATACCAGACACACCGACACTGTGCTTCTTCTCAGGCCTTGATCAACGATTTATCCAACCATTCAACTACCAAACAACCACCGACCCAACAACAGTACTACCACATACTTCCGACTTCTTTCTTGATCTCAACACCACATTGCACCAAAATATCCCACCACCACCATACACAAAACCTAGATATATTTACCCACCCATCTATGGGTCATCTTACATGAACAATTACATGTCAACCTATGGTCACAATGACCTTAACCAACTTGGAATATCATACACAAATAACCCCCAAGCCAACAACCAAATTTACAACAACCCACCCACGCCAACTGACCTGTATCCCCAATTCACACCGGATGCCGAATTTCATTTTTCAATTTCTCCTGCAAATGACGCCGAGTTCGGTCAAACGTCATTGAGTTGTTTATCATTGAACTCCAATGATAATCTATTTCTCAATACGACATGGCCTACAATGGAAGACGATGTGTCGTTGATGCTTGGTCAAAGTAGACAAGTGCACAACGACGAAACTGAAGACATATTTAAATGTATTGTACCTTTAAATGTGTCATCTTAAATAATAAGTATTTATTTCAATTATTTTTTAAATTTTAAAACTAATTCTATTAAAATAAAAAATATTAAAAACAAAAAAAACATGTCTCAACAACAACTTGAGACATATAATTTTTTTTAAAAAAATAAAATAAAAACTATATCTCAAGTGGGACTTGAGACATATAATGAGGACAAAAATATTTCAACTTTTGAGAAATGGGGGTGTATGTCGCAACACCCACTTGAGACATGCGGTTTAGTTGGTCAAAAGTAGGGTAGATTTGGATTTTTTTTTTCTTTTCAACTAGGGTAGTTTTAGAATTTTGGTTTCATAATAGAAAAAAAATTCTCTGTTAGCCCCCACACCTGTATAATGGATTCAGTATGCTTTGTACTATGTAATAATCAAACTTATATCTTTGCCTTATAAAAAGAAAAAAAGACAATTAAATGACAATCATATCTCAAACTTTTTTTTTAGCAAAATCATATCTCAAACTTAAGATTTAGGCCGATTAACAATTTCACTTAGTATACAAATTTATTTAATCCAACATGAATTCAAAAGTTATTTTAATATAGATGAAACTTATGAAATTCCATGTAAAACAAAAAAATGGCACTCTACTATAGCACAAGTTTTTTATATAATAAAATTGAGAAATTATTATTAATTAAAGTTACGCTAATGACGATTATACAACTATCTCGATGAAATTTGAGCTTTGTCCTGTATAGGGTGATCAGGTTCAAGAACATACTTTCATGGACAAACAAATTGTGACATTCTTTAATCTAAACAATTGAATATTTACGATATATCTATAGCAAAAAATTTATGTATTCATGCTATACATGCTATGCTAACTTGAGCCTCAAAATCATCCTTAAATAGTTTTATACTTACAATTCATTCAACAAACTCCTATATTTATGTATGGATGGAATATTACTGCTAATCTTCCGTAAATCACCACCAATCTTACATTGATAGTATGTGATCTAGTGTATACCGAATCGTGATATATTCAAGCAACTGTAATCCTACAAGAGGTTCTCTGATGCAGAGGAGCTATGCTAACCCACAATAGAGATAGCTTCCCGGCGAGGGTACAATGATATTACAAAGAGAGAGCTCTCTAAAAAAGTTGATGAAAATGGTGAATAAGTGTGGATCCCTTTGCATTGACGGCCAACTATCCTTATATAGGGGTGTCCGTCGTAACTGCTTTCAAGAAACCCGATAGAAGTCAGTTAGAGATCATGCAAACAACTTATATCAACGGAGTTGTGCTCTTGTGCCAGGAGGTGCATGGAAGCTCCTTTGCAGTCCTTGATCCGACGAGGATTATGAGTTATTAGACGCTACGCATTAGGTCGATGGTGTGGGTCGATGGCCAGTCCAAAACAATATGTTTTTTTTTACTATCATTGCAAAGCTAAATGCATAGCGAGAAGCCAAAAAACTCCTTATCCTCCTTTCTAATCTCCGAGTGATCTATTCCCAAGAAAAGTCGAAGAAAAAGGAAATCTTTCGTCATCATTTATGTATAAATAATGTAACAAAAAATGATACAAGGGTGTTTATTAAAGCTGGGACACATTGTTGTGGAGAGAGTCTTTTTAGCATTTCTGTTCGTTAAAACAATATGCACTACTCACCAGAGTATTACTAAAACTACTAAAACATGTTTTAATTTTATTGACTACAATATTTTAATTTTTATAGTACTAGTGTATAGTTTAAGTTATATGCTATTTGATTAAACGAAAATTGAATGGAACCTAAGTAACATACTAAATTAGTATGAAATAACGAAGTATTATGCTATTTTGTGTGTATTATTTATTGTATTTTATAAAAATAAAAAAGATATATTTATCAATAATTGGTCTGACCCTGGTCCAATCTCAGTCTAACTTTTAAACCTCGAACCCATGAGTATACCGGTTTAATATCTTGTTCGATTTTGATTACCTTGAGTGTTCTGTTTTGCCAATAATACCAAGAAGGTGATTGGTTGATTTCACTAATAATACCATCGTGTTTTATGTCAACTTGTAAAGTAGCAGACTTAGCGCATATGTTAACCTTTTAAAACCTACACCTATTAATTCTTACATTTCGTGTCATAAAAGGTTGGCTACGTCTACCTTTATGTTTATAATAAAACTAGGGAAGTTTTGAAATTGCCACGAAATTAGAACTTGTATATTTATGAAAAAATTTTATATTTTCACTTTTTAAAATTTTGGGTTAAATATATTTTTTTTGTCCCTATAAATATGTCAACTTTTTGTTTTAGTTCTTCTAAAAAATTTCTTCAACTTTTAGTCTTCCAAAAGTTTTTCATCTTCACTTTTAGCACATCCTTTAAAGTAAACTCATATGTAGAATTCATATTTTTGAATAAAATTTTGCAAAAAAATTTGTAATATTATAAGAATCTCTCAAAATTAGAATTTTTTAACGAAACATTAATTAAATATAAATCTTTTTACTTTTGGAGGTTAAAAATTCATGTTTAATTTATGTTTTGTTAAAAAAATATATCTTTTTTTGGAGTGAATTTTACAATATTTTACACATTTCTGCACAATTTCATTAAAAAATACAAAAATTGACTTACAAATAGTGACCAAAAGTAGTGATTGAAAATGTTATATGGACTAAAAGTTGAAGGAAAATTTTAGAGGGACCTAAAATGAAAACTTAGTATATTTATAAAGACAAAAAACATATTTAACCCGAAAATTTATGTGACTTGTACTTGTTAACAAGGAAATAAGACAATTTTAGCTAGGGTGGACATGTTTCGGTTCGGGATGAAAACTGAACCGAACCGAACTGAACTATTTGTTAAATTTAAAATAACTGAACCGAATCGAAATGTTTGCATTTCGAACCGAACCGGACAATTTCAAATCAAACCGAACTGAACCAAACTGTTATTATTGGTACTGTTGAAAAAATATAAAAAACCAAATGAAATAGATTTTTAGAAGTTTTAAAAACCGAATCGAGTTGTCCCGAACAGAACCAAACTGTTTTGAATCGAACCAAATATTTTCAGTTCAATTCCAAAATTGTAGTAATGGTTTGATTTTTTTGTTTGATTCGGTTCAGTTCAACAGTTCGGTTTGATATTTTAATTTTTTTTTTCCACCCCAGCAAGACAAATCAAGTATAATTCAACTACGGTGGGCGGAAATTAAAGTGAAAAAGGTTTGCTTCATGTGATCCTCGATCTTTCCATTCCAATTTTTCTTTGTCGATTTCTAAGTTATTGCCTATAGCCAGCAGAGGTAGAAATTTTATTTTGGGGGACCAATGAATAGAGTAGGTATAAATATGTTTTTTCGGGTGTCCAATGTATTTTTTTAAGATTTTAAACGATAATTTTTAAAGAAAGTTTGTGTAACTAGTGCATTAGAAATTAAAATATTTGATTTTTTTAGGAATAATTACTTAATTTAGAATTCTTAAAGAGTGTTTTTAAGAGATTCGTTAATATGACCCTATTTTTATTAGTGTTATGAACAATGGAGTGAATGTCCCTTTTTTTTTTAAGAAGACTAATAAATATCCATTAATTATTGGTTCATACTATTGAGTGTCTCATTTTGTAATAGAAAATACCAGTACACCATAAGACAACAATAAAAGTAACTCTTTTCTCTCTTTCATCTATATTATTGTTCTTGTTTCGAGGAGTTTCATTACAAACTATCAATACGAAACTCGACAATGAATAAATTCTTATAATTTTCACATGTTTACCATTATATTCGTGTGAATTTAAACTCTTAAATATATAAATAAATTTACACTCACACAACATTATCACACATGTCAGTAAAATATTATAGAAACGTGCATCTTTATTTGTAAATAAAAGACCTTAACAAGATACCAAGCGCACCATTAATTCTCAATCTTCGGATTGTAAAAATTAACTGCAATCGGTACTCTCAATGCAATGATCAAACATTTGTGATAAGTCCTGTCAAATAAAGGGTGTGTCCTGGAGACCATATTTCCTTCGAGATATGGCAATGGCCTCTGATCGAGAAGCAAAGGGTTGTGGTTTTTGTTCCGCTGCCGATGCCGGATTTTCTTGTGCGGAGGATTCTTTTCCCAGTGCAGAGGATGATTCTTCCTGTGCGGAGGCATCTTTTCCCTCTTCGGAGAATAGTTGTGTCAGTGCGGAGACACGTTTTTCGGAGGCAAGTTTCTCATTTGTGGAGGAAGGTTGCTCGAATGCAGAGGAAGGTTGCTCCGTTGCGGAGGCAGGTTGCTCGAATGCGGAGGCAGGTTGCTCAGTTGTGGAGGAAGGTTGCTCCGTTATGGAGGCAGCTTGTTGCTCCAGTGCGGAGGATTCTTGTCCTAGTGCGGATGCTGGTTCTTCCTTTGAAGATGATTTTAGTCCCAGTGCGGATGCTAGTTTTCCTTTGAGGAGGATTCTTTTCCTAGTGCGGATGCTGGTTCTTCCTTTGAGGAGGATTCTTTTCCCAGTGCGGATGTTGGTTTTTCCTTTGATGATGATTCTTTTCCCAGTGCGGATGCTGGTTCTTCCTTTGAGGAGGATTCTTTTCCCAGTGCGGATGCTGGTTCTTCCTTTGAGGAGGATTCTTTTCCCAGTGCGGAGGAAGGTAGCTCTGATGTGGAGGCAGGTTTCTCATTTGCGGAGGAAGGTTGCTCGAATGCAGAGGAAGGTTGCTCCATTGCGGAGGCAAGTTGCTTCATTGTGGAGGCATGATGCTCGAATGCGGAGGCAGGTTGCTCAGTTGCGGAGGCAGGTTGCTCGAATGCAGAGGCAAGTTGCTCCGTTGCGGAGGCAGGTTGCTCGAATGCGGAGGAAGGTTGCTCTATTGTGGAGGCTACTTGTTGCTCTGGTGTGGAGGATTCTTGTCCCATTGCGGATGCTGGTTCTACCTTTGAGGAGGATTCTTGTCCCAGTGCGGATGTTGGTTCTTCCTTTGAGGATGATTCTTTTCCCAGTGTGGATGCTGGTTCTTCCTTTGAGGAGGATTGTTTTCCCAGTGCAGATGCTGGTTCTTCCTTTGAGGAAGATTCTTTTCCCAGTGCGGATGCTGGTTCTTCCTTTTAGGATGATTCTTTTTCCAGTGCGGATGCTGGTTCTTCCTTTGAGGATGATTCTTGTCCCAGTGCGGATGCTGGTTCTTCCTTTGAGGATGATTCTTTTCCCAGTGCGGATGCTGGTTCTTCCTTTGAGGAGGATTCTTTTCCCAGTGCGGATGCTGGTTCTTCCTTTTAGAAGGATTCTTTTTCCAGTCCGGATGCTGGTTCTTCCTTTGAGGAGGATTCTTGTCCTAGTGCGGATGCTGGTTCTTCCTTTTAGGAGGATTCCTTTTCCAGTCCGGATGTTGGTTCTTCCTTTGAGGTGGATTTTTTCCCAATGCGGATGCTGGTTCTTCCTTTTAGGGGGATTCTTTTCCCAGTGCGGATGCTGGTTCTTCCTTTGAGGAGGATTCTTTTCCCAATGCAGAGGAAGGTAGCTTCGATGTGGAGGCATATTTCTCATTTGCGGAGGAAGGTTGCTCGAATACAGAGGAAGGTTGCTCGAATGTGGACGCAGGTTGCTCAGTTGCGGAGGCGGGTTTCTCGAATGTGGAGGCACCTTGCTCCGTTGCGGAGCCAAGTTTCTCGAGATGCGGAGGCAGGTTGCTCCGTTGCGGAGGCAGGTTTCTCGAATGCGGAGGAAGGTTGCTCCGTTGTGGAGGCTGCTTGTTGCTCCGATGCGGAGGATTCTTGTCCTAGTGCGGATGCTGGTTCTTCCTTTCAGGAGGATTCTTGTCCCAATGCGGATGCTGGTTCTTCCTTTGAGGGGAAATCTTTTCCCAGTGCGGATGCTGGTTCTTCCTTTGAGGAGGATTCTTTTCCCAGTGCGGATGTTGGTTCTTCCTTTGAGGAGGATTCTTTTCTCAGTGCGGAGGAAGGTAGCTCCGATGTGGAGGCAGGTTTCTCATTTGCGGAGGAAGGTTGTCGAATGTAGAGGAAGGTTGCTCCATTGCGGAGGCAGGTTGCTCGAATGCGGAGGCAAATTCATTTGCGGAAGCAGGTTTCTCGAATGTGGAGGCAGTTTGCTCCGTTGCGGAGGCAGGTTTCTCGAATGTGGAGGCAGGTTGCTCCGTTGCAGAGGCTGATTTCTCGAATGCGGAGGAAGGTTGCTCCGTTGTGGAGGCTGCTTGTTGCTCAGGTGCGGAGGATTCTTGTCCCAGTGCGGATGCTGGTTCTTCCTTTGAGGAGGAATCTTTTCCCAGTGTGGATGCTGGATCTTCCTTTGAGGAGGATTCTTTTCCCAGTGCGAATGCTGGTTCTTCCTTTGAGGTGGATTCTTTTCCCAGTGCAGAGGAAGACTGCTCCGTTGCGGAGGCAGGTTGCTGTGTTGTAGAGGCAGGTTGCTCGAATGCGGAGGCATGTTGCTCAGTTGTGGAGGCTGGTTGCTCGAATGCGGAGGCATGTTACTCTGTTGCGGATGCAGGTTTCTCGAATGTGGAGGCAGCTTGCTCCATTGCGGAGGCAGGTTTCTCCAATGCGGAGGCAGTTTGCTCCGTTGCGGAGGCAGGTTTCTCGAATGCGGAGTAAGGTTGCTCCGTTGTGGAGGCTGCTTGTTGCTCCGGTGAGGAGGATTCTTGTCCCAGTGCGGATGCTGGTTCTTCCTTTGAGGAGGATTCTTGTCCAAGTGCAGATGATGGTTCTTCCTTTGAGGATGATTGTTTTCCCAGTGCGGATGCTGGTTCTTCCCTTTGAGGAGGAATCTTTTCCCAATGCGAATGCTGGTTCTTCCTTTGAGGAGGATTCTTTTCCTAGTGTGGATGCTGGTTCTTCCTTTGAGGAGGATTCTTTTCCCAGTGCAGAGGAAGGTAGCTCTGATGTGGAGGCAGGTTTCTCACTTGCGGAGGAAGGTTGTCGAATGCAGAGAAAGGTTGCTCGAATGCAGAGGCAGATTGCTCAGTTGCGGAAGCAGGTTTCTTGAATGTGGAGGCAGGTTGCTCCGTTGCGGAGGCAGATTTCTCGAATGCGGAGGAAGGTTGCTCCGTTGCGGAGGCACATTTCTCGAATGCGGAGGAAGGTTGCTCCGTTGTGGAGGATGCTTGTTGCTCAGGTGCAGAGGATTCTTGGAGGATTCTTTTCCTAGTGCGGATGCTGGTTCTTCCTTTGAGGTGAATTTTTTTCCCAGTGCAGGGGAAGAATGCTTCGTTGCGGAGGCAAGTTGCTCCGTTGTAGAGGCAGGTTGCTCGAATGCGGAGGCAGGTTGCTCAGTTGCGTAGGCAGGTTGCTCGAATGCGGAGGCATGTTGCTATGTTGCGGAGGCAGGTTTCTCGAATGCGGAGGAAGGTTGCTTTGTTGTGGAGGCTGCTTGTTGCTCCGGTGCGTAGGATTCTTGTCCCAGTGCGGATGCTGGTTCTTCCTTTGAGGAAGATTCTTTTCCCAGTGTGGAGGAAGGAAGCTCTGATGTGGAGGCAGGTTGCTCCTTTGCAGAGGCAGGTTGTTCCGTTGCGGAGGCAGGTTGCTCGAATGCGGAGGCAGGTTGCTCCGTTGTGGAGGCAGGTTTCTCGAATGCGAAGGAAGGTTGCTTCATTGTGGAGGCTGCTTGTTGCTCCGATGTGAAGGATTCTTGTCCCAGTGCAGTTGCTGGTTCTTCCTTTAAGGAGAATTCTTGTCCAAGTGCGGATACTGGTTCTTCCTTTGTGGAGGATTCATTTCCCAGTGCGAATGCTGGTTCTTCCTTTGAGGAGGATTCTTTTCCCAGTGCGGATGTTGGTTCTTCCTTTGAGGAGAATTCTTTTTCAAGTGCGAATGCTGGTTTTTCCTTTGATGAAGATTCTTTTCCCAGTGCGGATGCTGGTTCTTCCTTTGAGGAGGATTCTATTCCCAGTGCGAATGCTGGTTCTTCCTTTGAGGAGCATTCTTTTCCCAGTGCGGAGGAAGGTAGCTCTGATGTGGAGGCAGATTTCTCATTTGCGGAGGAAGGTTAGTCGAATGCAAAGGAAGGTTGCTCGAATGCGGAGGCAGGTTGCTCTGTTGCGGAGGCAGGTTGCTCGAATGCGGAGGCAGGTTGCTCGAATGCGGAGGAAGGTTGCTCCGTTGTGGAGGATGCTTGTTGCTTCGGTGCGGAGGATTCTTGTCCCATTGGGGATGCTGGTTCATCCTTTGAGGAGGATTCTTGTCCCAGTTGTTGTACCCTAATTTTTGTCCAAGTGTTTTTCTAAAAAAAATCATCATCATGCAAAAAAAAATCAATTTTATTTTCTTCTTTTTTTAAATAATAAAAAAAGGGTTTTATTATTATTTGTTTATCTTTCTTTTTTATTATTATTATTATTATTATTATTATTATTATTATTATTATTATTATTATTATTATTATTATTATTATTATTATTATTATTATTATTATTATTATGTTTTGTTTTTCTAAAAAAAAAAACATATACAAACAAAAAAAAGAGAGTCAAAGAAGGCTGCAAGCTGCTGCCCCTGTTTCCAGCACCCTTCCTTGCCGTTTTCTTCCATTTTTCTTTGTCAAAAAAAGTCAAAATAAGCTGCAGCTGTGGGCAGCCCCCTTCCTTTCCTGTTTTTCTTCCCCAAATCTTCAAGAATTAATCCCAAAAGCACTACAAGTTGCAGAGGACGCCCCCTGTTTTCCTGTCAAAACTCAGTCCCAACTTGTCCAAAATCCTGCCCAAAATCTTCACCAAAATCACAAGGTCACTTCCTCCATAAATGGTAACCAAAGTATTCATGGCAAGCTCATGGCAAGCTTTACACTGTAAAGCAGCTTCTGAACAGTGCTTCTGGCTTAAATTTCACTGTAAAGCTTGCCATGAATACTACATCCTAGTGGTCTTAGATCTACCAAAAGATATCATGGAACTAGCTATATTTTGGTCTTAAGTCATGCTTATGAACTTATGGTGAAAAATGCATTTTTAATGAAAAAACTACATATTCTTAAACAGAATGCGAAAAAGGAGATAAAAAGGTTCAAGATACTTACAAACTCCTAGCCAAGGCTTCAGATGCACTAAAAATGAAAGGGGGGCTTTTGGGTGGTTGTGGTTTTTTTTTTTAAAAATGGAAGTGATGGAGAAGATGAACAGTAACAGAGTGGTGTTTTGCTACTATTCTCCTCTCTTTGTGTGATGTTTTTTGTGGTTTAGTTGCTGTTTGGCGAGGTTTTGTGATGATGACTTAGATAATTTTTTATTTCTTGCGATGGTTTGTAAAGAAAAACAGAAAACAAAACTTTTTCTTTTTAGAGGTTTTGTTATGATTTTTGCTGTTTTGTGTGATTCTGATTCTGCCAAAAAAATCCTCTCCTTTCTTCTGATTTTCGTCCCTCTTATATAGGCAATTTTGTGTTCTTTTGTAATCATGAAATCCCTTGAAAGCTGAACTTTTTGTGTGCTTTGGCAAAAACTTTGGTTACCATTTATGGAGGAAGTGACCTTGTGATTTTGGTGAAGATTTTGGGCAGGATTTTGGACAAGTTGGGACTGAGTTTTGACAGGAAAACAGGGGGCGTCCTCTGCAACTTGTAGTGCTTTTGGGATTAATTCTTGAAGATTTGGGGAAGAAAAACAGGAAAGGAAGGGGGCTGCCCATAGCTGCAGCTTATTTTGACTTTTTTTGACAAAGAAAAATGGAAGAAAACGGCAAGGAAGGGTGCTGGAAACAGGGGCAGCAGCTTGCAACATTCTTTGACTCTCTTTTTTTTCTTTGTATATGTTTTTTTTAGAAAAACAAAACATAATAATAATAATAATAATAATAATAATAATAAAAAAAAAAAAGAAAGATAAATAAATAATAATAAAACCCTTTTTTTATTGTTTAAAAAAAGAAGAAAATAAAATTTTTTTTTTTTAGAAAAAGACTTGGACAAAAATTAGGGTACAACAGCTGCCCCTACTTAATTGTGTCTTCGCGTAGAAAATGCGAGTGCCGAGGGCACCTCGTAAACTCTTTGTGAAGAGCAATTAAGTATAAAGGACCCAAATTTTGTCCTTCAAAGTGAGAAAAAACTGGAGAAAAATGATGTAAGTGACAAAATGAAGGTATTAAAATGATGAAGTATGGACACAAAAGTAAATGCAGGATCACCTCTGGATTGGCTACTGGTGCATAGACTGAAAAAATAAAGTAGATCGTCGCCTCGGGGGGTGCTTAGATCTAAAAGACAAGTAGTTGCCTTGGGGGGTGCTTAGACTGAAAGACCAATCGTCGCCTCGGGGGGTGCTTAGACTGAAAGACCAGTCATCGCCTCGGGGGGGTGCTTAGACTGAAATATAAACAGATCGTCGCCTCGGGGGTGCTTAGATCTAAAAGACAAGTCGTTGCCTCGGGGGGTGATTAGACTCAAAAGACCAGTCGTCGCCTCGGGGGGTGCTTAGATCTAAAAGACAAGTCATCGCCTCCGGGGGTGCTTAGACTGAAAAGACCAGTCGTCGCCTCGGGGGGGGGGGGGGGGGGGGGGGGGGGGCTTAGACTGAAAGATAAACAGATCGTCGCCTCGGGGGTGCTTAGATCTAAAAGACAAGTCGTCGCCTCGGGGGGTGCTTAGACTGAAAAGACCAGTCGTCGCCTCGGGGGGGTGCTTAGACTGAGAGATAAACAGATCGTCGCCTCGGGGGGTGCTTAGACTGCCCTGGGGATAAACGTATCGTCTCTAGACGTGGCTAGTACTTAGATTGTCGAAAAAGAAAGATGATTGTTGATGCATGATATGTTTTAAGTTGCTTTATGCGGTATGATATGATAGGAGGTAGACTCAATAAGGAGTTTCTACTGGTTAAACTTAGTGGATGTAGGTAAGTTTAATGGAAATTGGGATAGTTTGAGAAGGGACCCGTTGGTTTTTTTTTTTGAAGAGACCTACTGGGAAAGTTCTTGAAAGAGGTCCACTGGGGAACACTGGGATAACTTGTTTGTAATATCCCGCTTAGAAGTATCAGTTAAACGTGTTAGAAACTTCATGAGCAAGCAATGGCAAGGTTGTAATTAGGAAGAGTGGCAAAGTTGTAAATTGGGGGAAATTGGCTTTTGGATAAATATGAAAATTTCTCTTGTTTATCTCATTTTTCTTCCTCTAGTAAGCAAGCTGATTTTCTTCCCTTTCTTCCTCTCATTTTCGCCCCTCATCCTCACCATTATCATCTCATCAATCATCATCCTTAAAGAATCAAACTTCCACCTAAACTCTTGTGTTCAAAGTAAGCTTGTGTTGGTGAATTTGGAGCAAGAAGAAGCTAGGAAAGCCAAGGATAGAAGTTTTCACAAGTAGAGACTTTGGAGCTTGAAGCTAGGGTTTGGATTTCTAAACTTAACAAGCATCTTTTGGGGTTAAGGTGAGCTCCTAGAGGGTTTTAGAACCCACTTTGCTTAAGCTTTGATAGTTATAGTTATATGAGTAAGATTGTGACTTATAGAACCCTAGTTCTCCTTTTGATGAAATTACATGATCTCACATGTTATAAGCTGTTTATATGTCTTAGAAATATGTCTTAAGCTGTATGATGTTTGAGTGTGTTTGATTGTGCCAAGAATGGTGAAAATTATGCTTTGAAATTGCCCTATGCTGTCCAACTACAGGTAAAATCGTGTCCCGATTTTACAACCGTGTCACGATTTTACAGGCAGAACATAACACGATTTCTGGGCATGAAATCGTGACACGATTCCAAAATCGTGTCACGATTTTGAAGGGGGACAGAACATGTTGTTTTTCAACTTTACTTGCACCATTCCAGCCGTTCAAAACTACTTCAAACTCATTAAGCAACGTGCAATGGCTATGTACATCTTTTAAGTGTTAAAGGACCTATCCCTTAGAGAATGTATAGATCATTAGGGAAGGCATATGGCAAGATAATTTGAGAGCCTAAATAGGTGAATAAGTTATAGAAGTATTCCTTTGGAATACATAGGCATGGGAATGCTTCGGCAATCATAGTTACAAATAGGTTTATAGTGTTGGTTCTCCAACGATCATAGGTGGCTTATGAGAACGATAAGCCAAGAATCATAGGTTATATGTTATATGTTACAGGAATGTTATGCGATCATAGTACTAATTATATGATTATATGTCAAAGTTAAAGAATTATTCAAAGATAATGGCGTGCTCGCACGTTTCACAGTCATAGGGCGTGTTCATCAGACTCCGGGATTCGCCGGATGGGACTTCTCCGAGAGGGTTGTCCATGAAATTCTGGCCAGGCAATACCTAAGAGAAACTAACAGGTTCTGAACCAACAGGTTCTGAACAGAACTTAGCACAACAGTTTGCAAAACAGAGCACAAACAAAAACACACACAGGCAGCAAATTAAAGTGCAGGAAAGTAAAAAGGCACAGAAGTTTGTTAACCCAGTTCGGAGTAAACACCTCCTACTCTGGGGGATACCAATCCAGGAAGGAAATCCACTATTGGATTTAATCCTTAAGACTCAGACACTGACTCCCAGTTCTTATCCCAAGCAATTAACCTCCACCTAGTAAGACTTCTACCCAACTCTGAGTAATAGAATCCATTATCTTCCTATTCAAGTAACTAAACCCAGTTACTGAAACCCTTAATCAAAAACACTCTGTTTTTCAGAAAACTTCAAAAACACAAAGACTTCATTCGTACCTAAAGGCTTAGAATGAATTACAACTCAATCAAACACCTAAACCAACTCTAACAGAGTGGTGCACAATAAAGCTAAAAGCTTAAAATACTAAGATTCAATTCTCTGATCTTAAACTCTATAAATTCGTGTGTCTTGAATAGCAGCAGCCCTCCTCCTTATATAGCCTTCAGTCTTACAGCATAAATAACAAACTAATCTTCTGAATTGATTTGTTACTGAAATAAGATTGGTCCAATAATGTAACAAATAAAACTGCATTGAATCTTTTAAAGATTATAACAGGAAAATATGAATTTCATATCTTTGAACCAAATCTTCAATAAAATCTTCTTTAAATAAATCAGCATTCTAGAAGCCATATGCGTGGATAAATCCTCAATAAATCTTGCAAAGATTCGCATAGAAAAACCTTGAAAAAAAACAGCTTCTGATGAAGTCAACATAAGTCAACGCTGGACTTCAGAACCTGAATCAGCTTCTGATGAAATCAACAGAAGTCAACGCTGGCATCAGAACCTGAATAAACTGCTACAGTGCTTCTGATGAGCATTCAGCTTCTGATGTTGATTTCAGCTTCTGAACAGCTTCAAATGAGAAAACTTGTAACTGAAGAAATGTTCTAAATAAGGAAATGCTTCTAAACAACACTTTGGTTTTGCCAAAATATGCAGCCAACACCAAAAGACTCAACAGTCCACACGTTTCATAGGGAGTCCGGTGTTAGCCTGATTGATAGGAATTTCACCGGGTCATAGGGAGATGTACTTCGGGGTTACTCCACCCGGATTCACTCCGTAAAATGAACTCAGATTAATTGCTTGTTCAACGCTAACAGCTAACATAAAACACTTTATTTGTATTATGTTTTACAGTTATAGTTACAGTTATAGTCACAGGAAGTTTACAGTTACAGGCAGGTTATAGTTAAAGTCATAGGCAGGTTTATAAGACTTGGCGATTCTAGAATTCCCCTAAATTGCCAAGGTAGGCATGGCGACCCTAGGTTCCCTGTGGTTGCCAACAGTAGGTTGGGTAGAGCTCACTGAGACATTATGTCTCATCCCATTCCTTCTGGTGCAGGTTCACAGGCAGGATCGCAATCAGCACGCAACAAGGGTAAGGAGAAGGCTACGGACTGATCGTGCTGATGTTTTTATGTTATGGTTGATTGTATTATATGGTTGTACTTATGTTGTACATGTATCAGAGATGTTGTATAAACTTTGGATTCTAATATTACAATGTGATGTAATATTTGTATGAACTTTTATATTGTAAATTAATGTATCCAGTACGAAATTTTAATACTCGTATAAGATCCTAGGCAATCTTATTATGGGTGTTACAATTTGGTATCAGAGCAGGTCGATTCAGACCGTGCCTTGGGTCATTAAAATACAATTCAAGTTTGTGGATCTCTTGGATCCGGGACATTATTCTAAATGTTATATCTGGTTGAAACTGATCACTTTGACTTGTGTATGACAGTTAGGATAAGATGTCCGGGAGGAGAAGAGGTCCTGGCAGGCCTAGATCGAATCAGGCCAATGCTGAGGAAGCCGGAGGAGACCCTAATATGCAATTTTGGGCTCAAATGATGCAACAGCAGCAGGCGTTGCAGCAACAGTACCAAGAGCAGCAAGCTCAGGCTGCATTACAGCATCAGCAGATGATGCTTATGATGCAGCAGCAAGCCCAACAACAGGCACAAACTCAGCATGAATGGATGGAGATGATGCACCATGGACAAGGTGCTCATCAGCAGACACCACCACCAGTAGTGGCTAATCCGTCCTACCGGGAATTTAACAGAAACCACCCTCCTGAATTTAATGGGGAAGGTGAACCTCCAGAGGCCAAGAGATGGCTCAAGCAGATTGAGAAAGTGTTCCGGATGGTGGATTGCCCAGAAGAAAGTAAAGTATTGTTGGCTACTAACCAGTTCAGAGGTGCAGCAGAAGATTGGTGGGAATCTGCTCAACGCCGAATGATAGCAAATGACACGGAGATTAACTGGGATAACTTCAAGGAAGCAATGATAGAGAAGTATATCCCGATGTCCTATAAAGTAAAGAAAGAACAGGAGTTTCTTGAGTTGAAACAAGGTGGCATGTCAGTCACCGAGTTTACAAAGAAGTTTGAAGAGTTGTCATATTACTCCTCTCACAACGAGTATACCGGTAATGAGAACTGGAAGATGAATCAGTATAGGCGTGGGTTGAGAGGTGAAATTGATACAGCAGTGAGCCTTCAAAGGAATACCAGCTATGACGAGATGGTTCACGATAGTTTAGTTGCTGAAGCGGGTTTTGCCAAGACCGCTAAAGAGAAAGCTGCAGCATATGAAAAGAGAAAGGGCAAGTTTCAAGATAGGTACCATGAGAATAAGCCTAAGGGCTCTCCTAAGAGGGGTAAGCAGTCATTTCCACACCAGGCGAGTGCTGCTTGTAAATACTGTGGGAAAATGCATTACGGTGAATGCATGAGGCAAACAAGTGTGTGTTTCGGGTGTAGGCAGCCGGGGCACATTTTGGCAAATTGTCCAGAAAGAAGAGGTAAAAGTGGAGCTGAAGGTACTACAACAAGTAAGGGCATGGTGTACTCCCTTGATGGCCAGAAGGCTCTGGCAAATGAAGATTTAATTGCCGGTATGTGTTACTTAGGCCAAACTCCAGTTAAAGTGCTTTTTGATTGTGGTGCAACATGTTCCTTTATTTCTTACAAGTGTGTAGAAGCATTACAGTTGTCTATGTCACCGTTGATACCTCCTATGACGGTATCTACCGCTATTGAGGGCGGAGTTGTAGCTAGTTATATATGTGAAAATTGCCCGATCACTGTATCTAGTAAGACATACTACATAGATTTGGTGTGTCTTCCCATGATACAACTTGATGTGATCTTAGGAATGGATTGGCTATCTGCTAATCATGTGTACATTGGATGTGCGGAAAAGTGTATTTTTATGCCTACAGATGATACGACCGAAGGTGTGGCTTTATCAGAGTTAATCAACCGCACTCATCAGCTTACTCAGCTTATGTGTGCTCAGGATAGGGGTTTTTACGTGATGGTTACTGTGACTTCAGAATCAGAACTGAGTCCCAGTGACATTCCTGTTGTCAGTGATTATCTAGATGTCTTTCCTTCTGAGATAAGCAATTTACCCCCAGAACGGGAAGTTGAGTTTTCTATTGATCTCATCCCAGGATCAGAGCCAGTATCAGTGGCGCCTTATAGAATGTCACCGTCAGAGTTAAAGGAATTGAAATCTCAGTTGGAAGACTTAATACAGAAACATTTTATCAGGCCCAGTGTGTCACCTTGGGGTGCACCAGTGTTGTTGGTTAAGAAGAAGGATGGTAGTATGAGATTGTGCATCGACTACCGTCGGCTGAATAAAGTAACAATTAAGAACAAGTATCCGTTACCAAGGATTGATGATCTCTTGGATCAACTCAAAGGAGCCGCAGTGTTTTCAAAGATTGATCTTAGATCAGGATACCACCAGATTCGTATCAAATCGTCAGATGTGTCTAAGACGGCGTTCAGAACACGTTACGGACATTATGAATTTTTGGTTATGCCGTTTGGAGTGACTAATGCTCCAGCTGTGTTTATGGACTACATGAATAGAATTTTCCAGCCTTACCTGGATCAGTTTGTTGTAATCTTCATAGATGATATTTTGATCTATTCAAAGGACTCACAGGAACATGCTCAGCATCTGAGGATCGTGTTGGACATTCTCAGAGAAAATCAGTTATATGCAAAATTCAGCAAATGCGAATTTTGGTTATCAGAAATTCAATTTTTAGGCCATGTTATCTCTAAAGGAGGAGTGTCAGTGGATTCATCTAAAGTTGAAGCTGTCCTTAATTGGGCCAGACCAGCGAATGTAACAGAAGTTCGGAGTTTCCTGGGTTTAGCAGGTTACTACCGAAGATTTATTATGAGATTTTCACAGATTGCTTTGCCTTTGACACGCCTCACGAGGAAAGATGTGCCTTTCGTCTGGGACGAAGATTGTGAGAAAAGTTTCCGGACTTTGAGAAAGAAATTATCCAAGGCTCCAGTATTAGCAATACCAGACCCTGAAAAGAAATATGTGGTTTATTGTGATGCGTCCTCTAAAGGACTGGGCAGTGTGCTCATGAAGAAGGTAATGTGATAGCTTATGCTTCTCGGCAGATTAAATCTCATGAGGAGAATTACCCTACTCATGACCTTGAATTGGCAGCTATAGTTTTTGCTCTGAAAGTATGGAGGCACCATTTATATGGAGCACAATTCGACTTGTTCAGTGACCACAAAAGTTTAAAGTATTTGTTCGATCAACGGGAACTGAACATGAGACAGAGAAGATGGATGGAATACTTAAAGGATTTTGATTTTGAGTTAAAGTATCACCCTGGAAAGGCGAATGTAGTTGCTGACGCCTTAAGCAGGAAATCTTTGATGAGAGCAGAAGTGTTGATGCACACTTGTGGGTTGTATGAAAAATTTAGAGATCTTAATCTCAGCGTTACAGAGATGGTTGATGGCATTTTGTTGCAAAGATTAGAGGTTACTTGTGATCTGCGATTCCGAATCGCACAAGCTCAAGAATTGGATGTGAATCTTCAGAGAAGGATTGGACAGTCAGAGTTTTCAAGGGCATCGAATGGTACTCTGCTGTTTGAAGGTAGAGTTTGTGTTCCTAATGATGCTAATTTAAAAAGGTTGATTTTGGAAGAGGCACACAAGAGTAGTTTCAGTATTCACCCAGGTACCAC
The DNA here is from genome assembly GCA_018208015.1 of Medicago ruthenica. Classification (NCBI taxonomy): domain Eukaryota; kingdom Viridiplantae; phylum Streptophyta; class Magnoliopsida; order Fabales; family Fabaceae; genus Medicago; species Medicago ruthenica. The sequence goes on along the minus strand of WNNG01000010.1, from coordinate 94,809 downwards.
TAAAATGTACCAAGATTTAAAGAAAATTTATTGGTGGCCGGGGATGAAGATCGATATTGCGGAATTCGTATCGCGATGTATTGTGTGTCAACAAGTGAAGATTGAACATCAGAGGCCTGCAGGGATGCTAGTACCATTGGAAATCCCTCAGTGGAAGTGGGAAGAGATCTCTATGGATTTTGTAACAGGGTTACCTCGGACTCAGCGAGGACATGATTCAATTTGGGTAGTTGTCGACCGGTTAACTAAGTCTGCTCACTTTTTACCGGTTAGGACTACGTATAGGGCTGCTCAGTATGCCGAATTGTTCATAGCAGAAATTGTGAAACTTCATGGTGTTCCAACTAGCATTGTGTCAGATAGAGATCCTATCTTTACTTCTCACTTTTGGAAAGCTTTTCAAAAGGCTATGGGAACAAGGTTAAAATTGAGTACGTCTCATCATCCTCAAACAGATGGACAATCTGAGAGAACTATACAGACGTTAGAGGATATGCTACGTGCATGCATTTTAGAGGATGGAGCAAGTTGGAGTAACCATCTGCCTTTAATTGAATTTTCTTATAATAATAGTTACCATTCTAGCATCGGAATGGCACCGTATGAGGCACTGTATGGCAGGAGGTGTAGAACCCGCTTTGTTGGTCAGAGGTGGGAGATAAAAGTATTTTGGGACCTGAGATTATCCAGGAGACCACTTTGAAGATTAAATCCATTCAGGATAAGATCAGAACTGCTCAAAGTCGACAGAAGAGTTATGCGGACAAGAGGCGAAGACCTCTAGAGTTCGAAGTGGGAGATCATGTTTTCCTGAAAGTTACCCCTAAGTTGGGACTACGAGGTGTTTTCAGGACAAAGAAATTGAGTCCAAGATTTATTGGGCCATTTCAGATACTTAAACGTGTCGGACCAGCAACTTATCAATTGGCTCTGCCACCGGCGATGTCAGTATTACATGATGTTTTCCATGTTTCACAGTTAAGGAAGTTCATTCCTGATCCTCACCAACCAGTAGAGTTGGAAACCATCGATTTAAGATCAGATTTGACTTTCCGGCCTGAACCGGAACGGATTATTGAACGTGATGTCAAAGCATTGAGGAACAAAGAGATTCCAATTGTTAAAGTCATATGGAAAGGTTCTCCCTACGGTGAAGCTACATGGGAATTGGAATCAGAGATGCTGGAGAACTATCCACATATTTTTACAGGTAATTTTTAAATTTCGAGGACGAAATTTCTTTAAGGGGGGTAGAGTGTAATATCCCGCTTAGAAGTATCAGTTAAACGTGTTAGAAACTTCATGAGCAAGCAATGGCAAGGTTATAATTAGGAAGAGTGGCAAAGTTGTAAATTGGGGGAAATTGGCTTTTGGATAAATATGAAAATTTCTCTTGTTTATCTCATTTTTCTTCCTCTAGTAAGCAAGCTGATTTTCTTCCCTTTCTTCCTCTCATTTTCGCCCCTCATCCTCACCATTATCATCTCATCAATCATCATCCTTAAAGAATCAAACTTCCACCTAAACTCTTGTGTTCAAAGTAAGCTTGTGTTGGTGAATTTGGAGCAAGAAGAAGCTAGGAAAGCCAAGGATAGAAGTTTTCACAAGTAGAGACTTTGGAGCTTGAAGCTAGGGTTTGGATTTCTAAACTTAACAAGCATCTTTTGGGGTTAAGGTGAGCTCCTAGAGGGTTTTAGAACCCACTTTGCTTAAGCTTTGATAGTTATAGTTATATGAGTAAGATTGTGACTTATAGAACCCTAGTTCTCCTTTTGATGAAATTACATGATCTCACATGTTATAAGCTGTTTATATGTCTTAGAAATATGCCTTAAGCTGTATGATGTTTGAGTGTGTTTGATTGTGCCAAGAATGGTGAAAATTATGCTTTGAAATTGCCCTATGCTGTCCAACTGCAGGTAAAATCGTGTCACGATTTTACAACCGTGTCACGATTTTACAGGCAGAACATAACACGATTTCTGGGCATGAAATCGTGACATGATTCCAAAATCGTGTCACGATTTTGAAGGGGGACAGAACATGTTGTTTTTCAACTTTACTTGCACCATTCCAGCCGTTCAAAACTACTTCAAACTCATTAAGCAACGTGCACTGGCTATGTACCTCTTTTAAGTGTTAAAGGACCTATCCCTTAGAGAATGTATAGATCATTAGGGAAGGCATATGGCAAGATAATTTGAGAGCCTAAATAGGTGAATAAGTTATAGAAGTATTCCTTTGGAATACATAGGCATGGGAATGCTTCGGCAATCATAGTTACAGATAGGTTTATAGTGTTGGTTCTCCAACGATCATAGGTGGCTTATGAGAACGATAAGCCAAGAATCATAGGTTATAGGTTATATGTTACAGGAATGTTATACGATCATAGTACTAATTATATGATTATATGTCAAAGTTAAAGAATTATTCAAAGATAATGGCGTGCTCGCACGTTTCACAGTCATAGGGCGTGTTCATCAGACTCCGGGATTCGCCGGATGGGACTTCTCCGAGAGGGTTGTCCACACGTTTCATAGGGAGTCCGGTGTTAGCCTGATTGATAGGAATTTCACCGGGTCATAGGGAGATGTACTTCGGGGTTACTCCACCCGGATGCACTCCGTAAAATGAACTCAGATTAATTGCTTGTTCAACGCTAACAGCTAACATAAAACACTTTATTTGTATTATGTTTTACAGTTATAGTTACAGTTATAGTTGTGCGCACCTCGTTTTTTTCCTGAGAAAAAGACGCGCAAATCCTCCGAGGTCATTCGTAAACGCTCGGAGGGCCTTTGTGAAGCCGCCACCAAAGTTTTTGTGTAAAGGGAACGTTGATAAACCCTTAAGTTTTTTTTTGTTTAAAGGGAAACGATAATAAAACCCTTTGACGATGAGGAAAGGATGGTCATCGCAACCATTGTCGGGTTCGGGAGTCGATTACGCAAGGGGAAGGTATTAGCACCCCTCACGTCCGTTGTACTCAACGGGAACCTTCTATTTGGCTAAAGCTTAAATTGTTTTTAAATGTTTTGCGCGCATGCTTATCTATGTCAAAATATAATAAAAGGGGGGGGGGGAAGAGATAAAAACAAACGAAAGAAAAGAAAAAAAGTTTTTATTATTGCGCTTGACAAGATGTCGATCTTGCTCCTACGTATCTCCCGGTAGTCGGAGAATTCAAAGCGTACGTAGTTCTTTGGTAGAAAAACGTACATGTGTTGGTTAATTTTAAATGGACGATGTTTTAACCGAATTCTTGCGATTAAAACGTAGCTTGTATGCTCGCGGTTGGGAGACTTATTAAGCGTTTGTTCGTGAATCGCACTAGAATTGTTAAAAGGTACGTCCGTTAGGGTAAAAGGTTCGAATTGGTCGCTATGGGACCAAAAGAGAGGTGCAATGGACTCATACAAGTCAATCATTGACCGAGTGGACTCCAATGAATCGGGCGATTGTTCGATTGATCCACTGAGATCAAGAACGGGTACAATGGACTCGGACGAGTCGAACATTGACCGAGTGGACTCTAACGAGTCGAGGGATCGAATTTAATGGTCACGGGGGACCAAAAGGTTCGGATTGACCACAAGGGGGCCAAGATTTGGTTTGGTTAGGGTTGTACATATTAAAAAAGGGAATGACGATTGTCCGAACGACGAGACATACGTCACGCATTCGTACAATCGGGGCAATGGAGAGACATACGTCACACCATCCCTTTTTCATTCATGTTTTTGGGTAGAATTCTTTTAGAAATCCCAAGGTATATCAAAACATTTGGTTTGAAAACCCAAATTGGAAAGATTTAGCAATTTTGCTAGAAAGCGCCCAAGTTCGTCTTATTTTGCGAAAAGCGAACGTATTTGGCGTATGTTCATGTTTGAGTTTTGAACATCATGAACAATATTTATTGTTCAAGTTTGGATTGAAATGATGAACATAGCTTGTTAGTTCATGCTGTTTTGAAAGTTTGAGAACATAACTTGTTTTGCAAGTTATCCACAAAAAGTCATACGAACTTGTGATTTTGTCAAGATTGTGCAAAATCCTTGTTATGGTTTGAAAAACATGGGTTTAAAAACTCTTAGGTTCTGAGCTCCTGGGCTAGAACCTCAAAAATTGCCCATTTGGGCACCTAAACTCAGATTCTGAGTTCTGTCATGGTCACACTGCGACCATGACTTCGCACTGCGAAGCATGCGAATTTTTGAGTTCAGAAGCTGTTTCTGAACTTTTGTTCAGAAACAACTTCTGAACACACTCAGGACCTTTTAGGTGAGTGAAAAGCTTTGAGTTTTTGGGATGAAAAGGACTGGACAAACCAGTTTTGATGTTTTGAAAACCTTGGGATTTCTTTGAAATTCAAAAGGGGTTTTTTAGAAACAGGAGTTTTGAGCCAAAATTGCTATGCAAACACAAATGAAAATGCAATACAAAGGCTTAGAAACTTACAGAACTCCTTAGCAAAGCTCCAGCTGCAATGGATTTGAATTGGTTGAAGGCTTTCACAAAGGTTTTTGATATTGGTGATGAACTTGAACTTTGTGATGCTTTGTGTTGGATTGGTTTTTTTTTCTGGTTGTTTGTAAGTGTTTGTAAGTTGGAATGAGTAGAGTTTCTGCTCTTGAAATGCTGTTATCAGTTGTGTTTAGAACCTTGGGCATTGCCTTCTATTTATAGGCCAAAACCAAATCTAATTCATCATTAGAAAATCCCAAAATCCAGCTGATTTGTGGCTAGGATCAGGCTGAATCCCTTTGCATTAAATGCTAATGGATAGAGGCAACCCTGCCTTGTGCCAAGGGTTAAGTCTTTGACTGATTTCAGCCACAAAATCAACTAATTCTAGAAGGTAATGATGAAAAACAAAGCTGAATTGCAATTGGCCAAGCTTGGGGATCAATCCTTGCAATCCCAATGGTTGATCAATGAAAACGTGCACTGTAATGTGCAGAGATTGAGGGATGAAAAAGGCTATCTATGGCTGGTGTGAGGGGTGAAAAGCTGCTGCAAAAACAGGGTAGGCACTCATGGCTTTTCAAGTGAGAAAATCCAGCTAGTTTGACTGGTTTTGGGGGAGCAAGCAGGAGGAAAGTCATCAAGCAGGTGGCTGGCAACCTTGGGGTGGTTAACAGGTCACATGGGAGGGACAAAAGCTGCCCAAGGGCAAGCCCACTTGCTTGTCACATGCTAGGTTGGAAGAAAAAGCTTCCAACCTTGGCATTAATGGCAAGTCCTTCAATTCTGGTTTTGCTTGGCCCAAATAGCCATGAATGCTGATTAAAATAAATATGGAAATGACATGCAACAAAATCTGGAATTAAATCAAAACATCAAAAATCTGCAGAAAAATCGCAGACTTCGCAGTGCGAAGTGAGCTTCGCAGTGCGAAGTCAGCATTTTTGAAATGTTGACTTTTCTGTTGACTTTTGTTGACTTTGACTTTTTTCTCCCTCTTTGATTTTTTTTTGATTTTTTGTTTTAAAATGCTTAGGACAAAATTAGGGTACTACAGCTGCCCCTACTTAATTGTGTCTTCGCATAGAGTGCGTGAGTGCCGAGGGCATCTCATGGACTCTTTGCGAAGATCAATTAAGTAAAAAGAAGGACCCGAATTTTGTCCTTCGCGGAATGCAAATGCAATGGTTTGAAAAGGTTGATCGTATCCAGCCGCTAACACTGGAGGTAGATCCACTGGGGGATGAAGGTAATCGTATCCAGCCGCTAACACTGAAGGTAGATTCCTAAAGGGGAAGTGATCTTATTCAGCCGCTAACACTGAAGGTCGAACACTGAGGGAGGTGATCTTATCTAGGCGCTTTCACTAGAGGTCGATGCCTAAGCTAGGTAATCTTATTCAGGCATTTTCACTGAAGGTCGATTCCTAACGAGCTGTGATCATATTCAGCCGCTAACACTGAAGGTCAATACACTGGGGGAGGTGATCTTATCTAGGCACTTTCACTAGAGGTCGATACCTAAGCTAGGTAATCTTATTCAGGCGCTTTCACTGAAGCTCGATTCCTAACGAACTGTGATCTTATTCAGCCGCTAACACTGAAGGTCGATACACTGGGGGAGGTGATCTTATCTAGGCACTTTCACTAGAGGTCGATACCTAAGCTAGGTAATCTTATTCAGACACTTTCACTGAAGGTCGATTCCTAACGAGCTGTGGTCTTACCCTAAATAGGTGCCCCTGGTTGAATCGGAAAAACATGCATGTTATGTAGTATGATATGCAGTGATATGCAATGCAATATGATATGAGATGGACTCAAACAAAGATTCCTTCTGGGGAATTGGGGACAGTTAGGGAAGGAGGTTCACTGGGGAACGCTTTCTTGACTGTTGATGGATGTTGGTGAATATGTGATACTCACTGGAGAATCCTTATTGAGGATGCATGACATGATTTATGAAATGCATGTGTATGAATGATTTGTATATGCATGCATGAATGAAAATGACATGATGCATAAATTATGTTATGCATGATATGTGGGATGCTGGTTGGGTGCCGAGCAAAGTCGGTCTTGGTTGTGGTTGTGCCAATGACGATTCGGCTCTCTTTTTGTTTGTTTTGTTTGGTTGGTTTGGAAGGACAAGGTCCTTTGCCTACATACCCAAATGGGATCAAAACCGATGTAGTTCGGGCTTGTCCTGGGGATTTGTGTGAGTTTGCCAATAATGATTGGACCTCTTGTTTGGGGTTGAGACTCCCTGGGGGCGTCAATGAGGTTTGGCTCATGGGATATAGGGATCATTTTGGAAACATGATCGATATCTAGCCTTGTTTGGTGTTTGGATGTTTAGGGTGTTTACTGGGGAATTTGTTCCTCTTAACCCTTGGGGCTTTTGCGCTCCGCGTGCCGTGAGTTACGCACTTGCCTTTGCTGAAGAGCATAAGTCCTTTGGTGCAATATTTGGTGGGAATTACCGCAATTCCTTCGAAATTTACGAAAATTCAAATAAAACAACGCTTGTTTGCTTTTTTTTCTTTTTTTTTGGAAGAAATTTCTTTTGTTTATTTCCCATGTTTTAAAGCATTTTCATCATGAATAAAACAAAATCTTATGCGCTACTGAGAACATAAAATAACAAAAGGAAATTTATTCAATGCAGATTTGACTCCTTAAATGGGTAAAAAATACACAAAGTAAGAAGTGAGATAGAGAAAGAGAAAAAAGAAAAATTGTTGGTTTTGGCACAACACATGCTATTTCCTTATGACTTCGAGATTTTTGTTTTTTTTCGGAAGATGCTGATGAGACCGATTCTTCTCCTCTTGAATCTTGTCCGGAGCTTGGATGCTGCAGTCATTGCCTTTCTTTTTTTGTTAACCCCTAACTTTTGCCTGGACCGCTCTTTCGAGTTTTCAATCCACCGGGGTATATTCCCTTTTTTTTTTATGTCCTTAATTTTTGTCTAGACCGCCTTTTCAGGTTTTCGATCTAGCAGGACGCTCTCTATTGCCTAAACCGACCTTTCAGGTTTTCGATTTAGCGAGCTTCTTTTTTTTTTCTTAGGCATAATATCTCTTGACTGCATCGGAGTTTATTGAGAGTGGGAACTCTTCTCCGTCCATAGTGGTGATGATCAGGGCTCCGCCTGAGAAAGCTTTCTTTACCACATACGGCCCATCATAGCTGGGAGTCCACTTCCCGCGGGGATCTTTATGGATAAGTAATATCTTCTTGAGCACTAGGTCTCCTTCTTTGAATTCTCGAGGACGGACCTTCTTGTCGAATGCCCTCTTGAGCCTCCTTTGATAGAGTTGTCCGTGACATATTGCCGTCAGACGCTTTTCTTCTATGAGATTCAGTTGGTCGAACCTTGTTTGGACCCATTCAGCTTCCTCTAGCTTGGTTTCCATCAAGACCCTTAACGAAGGAATTTCCACCTCTACGGGAAGAACAGCTTCCATACCGTATACTAGGGAGAAAGGGGTTGCCCCAGTTGAAGTGCGAATGGCTGTTCTGTAGCCATGTAGCGCAAATGGAAGCATCTCATGCCAATCCTTATATGTTGTTACCATCTTTTGGATGATCTTCTTTATGTTCTTATTGGCTGCTTCTACCGCACCATTCATCTTTGGTCGGTAAGGGGAGGAATTATGGTGTTCAATCTTGAAATCTTTGCACAACTCCTTCATTGTCTTGTTGTTCAGGTTTGCCCCATTATCGGTGATGATTTTGTGGGGAGTGCCGTAACGGCAAATGATTTCCTTCTTGATGAATCGGGCTACCACTTGTTTGGTTACGTTTGCATACGAAGCTGCTTCTACCCATTTGGTGAAGTAGTCGATGGCAACGAGGATGAAGCGATGTCCATTTGACGTTTTAGGCTCGATCATTCCAATCATGTCTATGCCCCACATAGAGAATGGCCAAGGTGAAGTCATGACGTTCAGTGGAGTTGGTGGTACATGCACCTTGTCGGCGTAAATCTGGCACTTGTGACAAGTCTTGGCGTAGTGGAAACAGTCAGCTTCCATGGTTAGCCAATAATAGCCCGCTCTTAAGATTTTCTTTGCCATTGCATGCCCATTGGCATGGGTTCCAAAAGATCCCTCGTGGATTTCTTTGATGAGCATGTCCGCTTCATGTTTATCCACACATCTGAGCAGGACCATGTCGTAGTTTCTCTTGTAGAGGGTATTTCCACTGAGGAAGAACTGGGATGCCAATCTTCTGAGGGTCCTCTTGTCGGTGTGTGAGACATTTTCTGGATACTCTTGCTCTTCGAGGTATCGCTTGATGTCGTAGAACCAAGGTTTGTCGTCAAGTCCCTCTTCGACTGATGCACATACAACTGGTTTGTCTCTACGATCCATCCTTATGATTGGTGCTTCGTTGTAGAAATTTACTTGGTACATTGATGACAACGTAGCCAAAGCATCTGCCACCTGATTTTCTTCTCGAGGTATGTGATGGAAGCTGATTTCATCAAAATGCTTAATCATCTCTACAACCCGGGCTCGGTAGGGAATTAAATTGGGATGTTTTGTTTCCCATTCTCCTTTGACTTGATAGATGACCAAGGCTGAGTCGCCGTATACTTCAAGGTTTTTGATCCTTAGATCAATTGCTGCTTCGAGGCCTAGGATACATGCTTCATATTCTGCCATGTTATTGGTGCAGTCAAAGCATAACCTTGCTGTGAAGGGTTGGTATCCATTTCTTGGGGAGATTAAAACTGCTCCGATCCCGTGCCCCATGGCATTTGAGGCGCCGTCGAAAGCGAGCTTCCATTGAGCTCCTGGTTCTGGCCCTTCATCATCACTTGTGACTTTTTCGTCATTCAAAGCTACGACATCTTCGTCTGGGAAGTCGAATTGTATGGGCTGATAATCCTCCAATGGTTGGTGAGCAAGGTGTTCGGATAAAACACTCCCTTTGATGGCTTTTTGAGCAACATATTGGATGTCGTACTCCGACAGCAGCATTTGCCAACGGGCTATCTTCCCTGTGAGGGCAGGTTTTTCGAAGATGTACTTGATGGGATCCATCTTCTATATCAACCAAGTTGTATGGGTCAACATGTATTGCCTTAGGCGTCGAGCAGCCCATGCTAAAGCGCAGCAAGTCTTTTCAAGTGAAGTATACCTTGTTTCACAATCGGTAAACTTCTTGCTTAAGTAGTAGATTACGTGCTCTTTTCTTCCCGTTTCATCTTGTTGTCCTAACACACAACCCATTGATCCTTCAAGTACGGTTAGGTATAAGATGAGGGGTTTACCCGGAACCGGAGGTATTAAAATTGGTGGTTCTTGCAGGTATTGTTTGATCTTGTCAAACGCCTCTTGGCAATCCTCATTCCAATGAACGGCTTGGTTTTTCCTTAGCAGTTTGAAGATTGGTTCGCAGGTAGCTGTCATGTGTGAAATGAACCTGGCGATGTAGTTCAATCTTCCTAAGAAACCCCGAACTTCTTTCTCGGTATTTGGCGCTGGCATTTCTTGGATGGCCTTTACCTTATCGGGATCCACTTCAATACCTCTTTGGCTGACGATGAAGCCCAATAACTTCCCGGATCTAACGCCAAATGTGCACTTGTTAGGATTTAAGTGCAGCTTGAATTTTCTTAGGCGTTCGAAAAGCTTTTGTAAATGGACTAGATGATCCTCCTCCGTTTGGGATTTGGCAATCATGTCGTCGACGTAGACCTCAATTTCCTTATGGATCATGTCATGGAAAAGAGTCACCATTGCTCTTTGGTATGTTGCCCCGGCATTTGTTAATCCGAAAGGCATTACCTTATAGCAGAATGTCCCCCATGGGGTGATGAATGTAGTTTTCTCCATGTCCTTTGGAGCCATCTTGATTTGGTTATATCCCGAGAAGCCATCCATAAAGGAAAAGACTGAGAATTGGGCTGTGTTGTCCACCAATATGTCGATGTGTGGTAGCGGGAAATCATCCTTTGGGCTTGCTCTATTCAAGTCCCGATAATCCACACACATTCTCACCTTGCCATCCTTCTTCGGAACTGGCACAATGTTGGCAACCCATGTTGGATACTTGGTTACGGCTAAGAAGCCGGCATCGAATTGCTTTTTGACCTCTTCTCTGATCTTGAGAGCCATATCGGGTCGAGTTCTTCTCAATTTCTGCTTCACTGGCGGGCATTCCGGCTTGAGTGGCAGCTTGTGTACAACGATGCTAGGGTCTAAACCCGGCATATCTTGGTACGACCAAGCGAATACGTCCACGTACTCCTACAGAAGCTTAATCAACTTTCCTTTCACATCCTCGTGCAGGGAGGCTCCCATCTTGACCTCTTTCTTATCTTCTTCGGTCCCCAAGTTGACCTTTTCAACTGATTCTTGGTGAGGTTGTATTACCCTATCCCCTTGATTTGCAAGTTTAGACAATTCTTCAGGCGGTTCATAATCGTCCTCTTCATCATCTTCCGTTTGATTAATCGGGAAATCGAAGTCATAAGGGATTAAGGCAGTGTTGTTTTTGGAGGGTGGATGTGTGGAGCTGCATGAGTATGATTTTTTTTAGGCTTTTTGTAAAAAAAATTTTTTTAAAACAAATGCAAAAAAGAAAAAAGACTCAAATGAACATAAAAGAGTGATTTTATTCATGATTGTAAATAACTTTTAAAACATGGGGGCCCCACACGACTAATCATTTGCCTTGGGCAGAGCTAAATGATTTTTTTTTTAAAAGTAAAAAAAAACAAACATGGTTTATTACTTGATCTTGGTAATGATCTCGGGAATCGCGATAGCCCTCCAATTGTTCAAAGCTTCATCCGAAGCGCAACGGTACACCAAATCAGGCACATCTTCATCTACGTCTTCAAGTAGAGCCACTTGCTCTTCATTTATAAATCCCGCACTGATGAATGTTTCCGAAATGGGGAGGATCCCTTGCTTTGGCGGCTTTGAGAAGGTCTCGGCTGATGGATGATACCCCAACCCGAAGCGATTCTTCTTCTCCGGTATGTCCACTAACTTGCCCCATCCGGTAGGTCGGCTTTCTTCTAGGGCCTCTCTTATTGCCCTCCATGATGACATGGCTGTCCTAGCCTCTTCTTTGGGCTTCGAGCTCAACGTCACGACATTCGCCACTTCCAAAGATTGGAATGGGACATCCATAGCTTCTTCATCCGTTTCTATATAACGGAAAGATGAGAGATGGCTTACCATCATGTCCTCTTGCCCGGAAACTACAATCATTTGGTTATCAATGATGAACTTCAGTTTCTGGTGCAGAGTAGAGGTAATGGCTCCGGCCGCATGAATCCATGGTCGTCCGAGAAGACAACTGTATGTTGGATTAATATCCATGACTTGGAAGGTTATGGTGAAAACCTTAGGCCCGATTTGGACTGGTAAGTCGATCTCCCCTATGACGGCTCTTCTTGACCCATCGAAAGCTTTTACAACCAAGGCGCTGGGTTTCATTACTGTCCCTTCACATGATAGCTTGAGGAGGGTAGTCTTGGGCATGACATTCAATGATGACCCTGTGTCCACTAGCACTCGTGAGAGGATGTGGTCCATGCATTTCACGGAGATATGTAAGGCGCGGTTATGAATGTGCTCATCGTCGGGTAGCTCATCGCCATTGAAACCCAAGTACCTACTTGAGGTAATATTTCCGACTATCCCGTCGAATTGGTCCACAGGAATGTCCTTGGTGACATGTGCCTCACTGAGGATCCGTAGCAGTGCTTCTCGGTGTGCTTCCGAGCTTAGTAGTAAGGATAGCATGGAGATCTTGGAGGGAGTTTGACCTAACTGGTCAATGATTTTATACTCGCTCTTTTGGATTATCCTTAGGAACTCTTCGGCCTCTTTTTGCGGGATTGTCTTTTGAGAAGGCCCCGCTTGGTTCTCTTCTTCCTCCACGCTCTTTTCTTTGAGCGGCTCTCTTGGCAGTACGGCTGGCGTCTTCCCGAGTTCTTTCGGAGCGAAGACTCTACCACTTCTGGTTATTCCTCCAACACCGGTAATGTTAGTGATGCTGGGCTCAATTTTGGCTAGTGGTTTTCCTTCCACATAGGCCACAGGTTGGTAATTCCATGGTACCCTCTTCGTGCTTTCAAAAGAGAAGGGTGCAGGTACGTGGAATGTTATGGGCTGTATAGGCATTGGTACCTCTCTCCTTTGGTATGGGATTTCGAGAGGTTTTGGGTCGTTAGACTCTAAGGTAGCAATGTCCGTGCCATCCCTTATATATCCAATTTGGATCCAACCTTGGTCCATTAGCTCTTGAAGACAGCTCTTCAACTCTTCGCACTCGTTCGGGTTGACCTTGCAGGCTTCACAGTTGGCGTGCATTTCCTCGAACAAACCAAAGCCGGTTAAACGCTCCCTTATGGTTGACAGGGGGGTCTTAACATTGGCTACCCTTTTGACTGGACCAAAGTCCTCTTGTTCCTCCACCGCATTTACAGAGGGACCCGCATGCCCCGGCAATGGGTTATTCTTGACATTGGGGTTTTCCTCTTTGAAGGACAACAGCTTCTTGTCAATAAGATCCTGCACCTTGTGCTTGAAAACTCTACAGTTCTCGACATTGTGCCCCACGGTTCCTGCGTGGTAGTCGCATTTGGCATTTGCGTCGTACCAATGTGGATATGGTGGCGACATTGGTGGTAGTAGTCTTGTCTCGACCATACCCTTTTGGATTAGGTATGGCAAGATTTGACCATAAGACATAGGTACAGGATCAAACTGCCTATTATAATAACTGTTCCTCGAGCCCGCTTGATTCCTTGATGGGTACCCGCCTTGTTGTTGTTGCTGTTGATTTTGAGGCAACATTACCGGTTGTCGAGGTGGCGTTGCGGGAATTACTTGAGGTGAGTAACGCCCTTGAGCCGTTGCTGCTGCCACATAAGGATAGTGGTAGTGAGGCATTTGATTTAGTGGTGGGCAAGATGGTCCCACTAGAACGGCATTTGTCTCCCCCTCTTTCTTTTTGTGAAAGTTGTTGGGGGGTTTTCTAGCTCCACCTTGAGCTTCTAGAGGGCCTTGGATTTTTCCTCTCTTTACTCCGTCCTCTATTCTTTCACCAACCATGACTAGATCGTAGAAACCGGCAGACGTGCTTCCAATCATCTTGTCGTAATACGGGCCTTGAAATGTGCCCATAAAGGTGTCGACAAGCTCTCTTTCCAATAGTGGTGGTTGTACACGAGAAGCTAGTTCTCTCCACCGCTGCGCGTACTCCTTGAAGGACTCGTTGCTTCTTTGTAGGAGGTTTTGTAGTTGCATCCTATTTGGAGCCATGTCCAAATTATATTTGTATTGCTTTAGGAAGGCATCGGCTAGATCCTTCCAAGTTTGGACATGGGTACGCTCAAGCTGCATGTACCAATCCAATGATGCTCCGCTTAAACTATCTTGAAACACATGCACCATGAGTTTCTCGTTCATTGCGTAAGCTGCCATCTTCCTACAGAACATCCTTAGATGGTTCCGAGGGCATTGAATTCCTTTGTATTTCTCGAAGTCCGGTGCTTTGAACTTCGGAGGAATTACCACGTCGGGCACTAGGCACATGTCCAAGGCGTTGTGGGCACCGTATGAGCTGAACCCTTCGACAGCTTTCAACCTTTCTTCCAAAACTCGATACATTTGGGTGGTATCATTGTCTTGGTGGGTGGTGTCGGGAGCAGATTGCCTTAGCTGGCTATTTTCCACATCATGGGGAATCGCCTCATGCTGAGTAGTGGAAGTTCCTTGAGGACGACGCTCTTCATTCCTTACGGGGATTGTGAGCGGTGGTGGAGGTGGTCCATGACCCTCATTTTCGAATGGTGGGGTATAATTCAGAGGTAAACCATAAGGAGGCCATTGCACATTGGATGCATCCGTTGTTGGGCGAGGGTTACTTTCTCGTGCCGATAGAGCTTGCATTAACTCTAGCATCTGATCCATCTTCCCCTTCATTCCATCAACCTCTTCTCTCAAAGCCGCTTGAGTTTGTTCCAAATTGTCCATGATCCTTTGTTTGTTAGCTCGTGTTCCGTACGAGTGTTGAAGATCTGGTTCTTGGACCGAGGGCTTTCGGGGTTTTCGGGCTATGATTGCTTTGAACTGTTTTTAGGGAAATGAATGAGTTTTTTTTTTGAAAAAGATGCATGAAGATGCATGTGGATGTATGTATGCGATGAGTATGCAAAATATGCGTTTTTTATTTTGCTTTATGGAGTTTTAAAGGTGCACAATTAATATTAGCAAATTCGAAATATTAAAGACCGGGAAATTGATTATACTTCAAAATATATTTGATTAAATAACATTTGTTTATAAAGTGTAACTAATGCTATTACAAATCAAATAGCCGCTCGCTTCTCGACTTTGCTCATCTCCTCCCTATAGAAATCTATGGTGTCCTTGCAGAACTTCATAAACTTCTGGATCTCCATAGGGATGACAAAGTAGGGCATGACCATCTCGGCCTCCGCTAGCTTCTTTAGAAGTTGGGTGATTACCAAATTTGAGAATGCAACCAATTTAGTGAAATCCTCACTTAATCGGGTGGCGTCTTGCCATACATACTCGATCACTTCCTTGCGCTGGTCTAGCTTGACTCTTGCACTTCTAATTTCATCATGTAGTTGTGCAATGTGGTCCCCGTGAGCTCTTGCAATCTTGTCGAAGTACTCTTCGAATTTCTTGATGTCTTCTTCGAGACGATTGCACTTTAGCCTCCCTTGATGAGAAAAGCTCTCATGTCTTTGCCGTTGGACGCGTTCGGCTTGAAGCTGCTCTTTGTAGTCTTTAACTACTTCTTGGAGCTGTTGATTTTTCTCTTGAAATTTCAACCTCCATTTCCGTTGAGCTTCGATGGCTAGTTCGCCAAACTTCTTGAGCTCTTGGTTGGAATGTAAGATTCTTTCCAACTCTTCGTCCTTGGCCACAAGGTTGGCATCCGCACTCACCAAGCCGCCTCCTATCCAATCTCTCTTCCCTTCGGAGATTCTTAGCCGTTTTTGGCACACTAGGAGAGAGTTTGTTACTTCATCACGATCTCTCTTCGTCCTAGTAATTTCTCCTAAAGCTTGGAGGTGCTTCAATTCTAAATCTCCGTTTTTGTTTTGGAGTTCTTGAATTTTAGCCTTGAGGTCCTCCACTTCTTTGTTGGGAATGGTTGCAATAGGTTTAGGTGTAGGAGATTTTGGAGGGTTTATGACCACGAAGGGTAACTTGATTGCTTTGACCCTCTCCTTCACCCATTGAGTATAAAGGGGTTTGGCGACACAGTTTCTCTTGCCGACCCTTCCTTTGCGCACTTGGCTCCATGCTCCCCGGATTCTCTCTAGCAATGCCGGGTCTTGATCGCCTTCCCTTAAGTAGAAAGCTTCCAACAAAAGGTCATTAGGTTTATCCTCCATTGAAAAACCTAGTTGTCGGAGAGAGAGGACCGGATTATAATTAATACATCCCTTAGTACCAATGAGGGGTACGTTAGGGAAGTCCCCGCAACTGAGGATAATTTCCGGGTCCTCTAAGTTTGGTGAAAACCAATGGATGTCCTTCTCGGCGAGGGTTGTCATCCGTTGCGACCATTTGAGCTTGGCCCGGTTTTCCACAAAGTCTCGGTTTCTTGGCATGTGGGACATCATCCAAATTTGCACCACGGAAGTGCAACAAGTAATTTTGCGTCCCCTTGCTTGTTCATGCCTAGAGTAGAGGGTATGATAAAAATCCGCCAAGATTGTGGGAACCGGATTTTTAGTCATAAATACCTCTAGAGCCGGAAAGTCTACGAAATCATCCATATAAAACAATTCCGTAGACTAAGAGGGCTAAGATGGCGTTGAATGCCCCTCCCTCTTTGTTGGCTAACATTTCCCGAGCTTTGGCTTCCAAAAACTTTCTTGAAAATCCCTTAAGGTTTCCTCTAACTTCCAAGTTAGATGCCACTTCTTGGGTGTCGAGGTATAAGGATTCGGCGATGGCTTCAAATGTGGGATCCTTTCCCGGACCGAGATAGAGTTCATGACCCTTCATGCTACAACCCAAAATCTTCTCAAACTCTTCCAAAGTTGGCGCTAGTTGGAAGTCTTGAAATGTGAAGCACCGTAGAGGTGGGTCGAAGAATTGCGCCAAAGTGGTTAAGGCCGTTGAATCTATTCTTACGGGTAGGAGATCAAGGATTAGCCCATAGCTTGCCTCGAAGATGTTCTTGTTGACCGAAGAGAGCCTCTTGCTTAGAGCTAATAAACTTTCCACCCTAGGAGCTTTAATTTTGAAGGCGAGCGTATTTTTGTTCCCGGAATCCATATTTCTTTTTGCTAATATTTGTTTGTTCCTTTTAAACTCCTATAAAGCAAAATGATGCGAAAATTACTTTCATGAATGCAAATGATATGCAAGGGTATGGTTTATGAAGGTTCGGAACTTCCCCCCATCCTCACATGTAGGCTCTAAATGGTGAAATCTCCTAAGAAGAGGTCCTTAGAGTCATAGACCTCACATGGAATTAGGGTTGTCTATGGACATACGTCGACATGACTTCAATTAATTCCACGTGAAAATCTCATCTAAGCGGGGTTGGACATCCTACCTCACGGACATACGTCAACGCGGGCTTCCGCACACAACCTCCTTCTAACTTAGTTTTTTTCTCAAGCTCGGGTAGAGAGCCTCACACGTCCGGCATTAACCCGAACAATGTGGAGTAGCATCACTCAAGTAACCCCCGCATTTGATATATATATGATATGAATATAAAGCAAAATAAAGCAAATATAAACATAAAACATAAATATGGCATGTATGAATAAAATAATAAGCATGGCGCGCAAAGAAAAATAAAACAATTGGCTTAAAAGCCAAATAGGTTAGGCTTGACTCGCTAGTGGGAACAGGGTCCCCAGTGAAGTCGCCAGCTGTGCGCACCTCGTTTTTTTCCTGAGAAAAAGACGCGCTAATCCTCCGAGGTCGTTCGTAAATGCTCGGAGGGCCTTTGTGAAGCCGCCACCAAAGTTTTTGTGTAAAGGGAACGTTGATAAACCCTTAAGTTTTTTTTGTTTAAAGGGAAACGATAATAAAACCCTTTGACGATGAGGAAAGGATGGTCATCGCAACCATTGTCGGGTTCGGGAGTCGATTACGCAAGGGGAAGGTATTAGCACCCCTCACGTCCGTTGTACTCAACGGGAACCTTCTATTTGGCTAAAGCTTAAATTGTTTTTAAATGTTTTGCGCGCATGCTTATTTATGTCAAAATATAATAAAGGGGGGGGGGGGGGGGGAAAGAGATAAAAACAAACGAAAGAAAAGAAAAAAAGTTTTTATTATTGCGCTTGACAAGATGTCGATCTTGCTCCTACGTATCTCCCGGTAGTCGGAGAATTCAAAGCGTACGTAGTTCTTTGGTAGAAAAACGTACATGTGTTGAGGAGGATTCTGAAGCCGTATCTTGCTCCTACGTATCTTGCTCCTGTTCTGAAGTAGCTTCTGAATAGTGCTTCTGAAGCAGCTTCTGAACAGTGCTTCTGAAGCAGCTTCTGAACAGTGCTTCTGAAGCCGTACATTTTGCATTCTGTTTCTGAAGTCAGTTTCTGCGTCTGAAGGTTCAGAACCTGGTTTGAACTATTTTTTGAAAAGGGCCGAAACTCATTTTATTTGAAAAAGAGAAGGATATAACAAGTGTTAATGCTTTCAATTTTAATTTATACATCTATTTTCAATAATAAACTTGAATGAAAAAGGAGTGGTTTGACGTATGTCTTCCCATTCCCCGGTTGCACGAGCACTTGACGTATGTCTCGTTGTTCGGACAATCGTCATTCTATTTTCAAAATACAAAAACATAAAAAACAAATCCAACACACCAAACTAATTTTTGGCCCCCCGTGGTCAAATAAAATTCAAATCTCTTTTCACAAACGCACGATGTTTTATCAATTCTAACGCGATACAAACAAACGCTTAAGCCTCCCACGCGCGAGCATACAAGCTACGCTTAACCGCTAGAATACGATAAAAAACATTGTTCTTTAAAATCAACCAACAAACAAATATTTTCTACCAAAGAACTACGTAGCTTTGAATTCTCTATCGCACCAGGAGATACGTAGGAGCAAGATCCCACTCTTGTCAAGCACACTAATAAAAAAACCTTTTTTTCCCCTTTCCTTTTTTCTTTGAAATATTAAAACGTAGCAAGCAACCTTTAAAACACTTTTTAACCCTAAGTTAACTAGGAGGTTCCCGTTGGGTACAACGGATGCTAGAGGTGCTAATACCTTCCCCTTGCATAATCGACTCCCAAACCCGTTAATGGTTGCGATGACCACCTTTTCCACATCGTCAAGGGTTTTATCAACGTTTCCCTTTAAAAATAAAACTTTGGTGGCGACTCCGTAGTTATTCCGAGCGTTAGTACGCTCGAGCATTTTTTAGCGACGCGACACCAATGCGGATATTCGTTCTTCCTTTGGGGAGGATTCTTTTCCCAGTGCGGATGCTGGTTCTTCCTTTCAAGAGAATTATTTTCCCAATGCGGATGCTGGTTCTTCCTTTGATGAGAATTCTTTTCCCAATGCGGATGCTGGTTCTTCCTTTAAGGAGGATTTTTTCCCAGTGCAGAGGAAGGTTGCTCCGTTGCGGAGGCAAGTTGCTCGAATGCGGAGGCAGGTTGCTCTGTTGCGGAGGTAGGTTGCTCGAATGCGGAGGCAGGTTGCTCGAATGCAGAGGAAGGTTGCTCCATTGTGGAGGTTGCTTGTTGCTCCGGTGCGAAGGATTCTTGTTCTAGTGCGGATGCTGGTTCTTCCTTTAAGGAGGATTCTTTTCCCAGTGCGGAGGAAGGTAGCTCTGATGTGGAAGCAAGTTTCTCATTTGCGGAGGAAGGTTGCTCGAATGCAGAGGAATGCTGCTCTGTTGCGGAGGCAGGTTGCTCCGTTGCGGAGGCAGGTTGCTCGAATGCGGAGGCAGGTTGCTCCGTTGTGGAGGCAGGTTGCTCGAATGCGGAGGAAGGTTGCTCCATTGTGGAGGCTACTCGTTCTTCCTTTGAGGAGGATTCTTTTCCCAGTGTGGATGCTGGTTCTTCCTTTGAGGAGGATTCTTTTCCCAGTGCAGATGCTGGTTCTTTCTTTGAGGAGGATTCTTTTCCCATTGCGGATGGTGGTTCTCTCTTTGAGGAGGATTATTTTCCTAGTGCAGAGGAAGGTTGCTCCGTTGCTGTGGCAGGTTGCTTGAATGGGTAGGCAGGTTGCTCGAATGCGGAGGAAGGTTGCTCCATTGTGAAGGCAGGTTGCTCAAATGCGGAGTTGTGGAGGCTGCTTGTTGCTCCGGTGCGGAGGATTCTTGTCCCAATGCGGATGCTGGTTCTTCCTTTGAGGAGGATTCTTGTCCCAGTGCGGATGCTGGTTCTTCCTTTGAGGAGGATTCTTTTCCCAGTGCGGATGCTGGTTCTTCATTTGAGGAGGATTTTTTTCCCAATGCGGAGGAAGGTAGCTCCGATGTGGAGGCAGGTTGTTGTTCCGGTGCAGCAGAGGATGGTGGTTGTTGTGAATCAGATGGTGGTTGATGTGAATCAGATGGAGGTTGGTTTTTGGGATTGGATGAAGGATCTTGTGGTTTCTTTGGTGATTCAGTCATGTTGAGAGGTTTCTTTTCTTTCTCACAAAACATAGTATGCAAAATGTGAAATGTTATTGTGATTCATTTGTGATACCCATCGTTATTATATAGTGGCGCTTCAGTGTATGCATGTTTGAATTAGAAGCTTGCTTCACAAGTAACTCTAACTGTAACTGCTTCAAAAAAAACTCTAACTGTAACTAACTTCTAACTGTTTCCAAGTTAGTTACTTGGTTTGTTTTGGTTCACACTATACTAACTCACACTTCATCAAGTTTGTAAATTTAATTTTGGTAGTCAGAGTAATTAATTAACAACTTAACTAAATGATGGGTTTTGTGGGCTATTCTAATGTTAGGTGAATGGTAATCTCTTCAATGATTTAGCTAAATTGGAGTACCTAACTTAGGGAAAAGGTTAACTGTAACTGTAACTGACTTCTAACTGTTTTCTAGTTAGTTACTTAGTTAGTTATAGACTATTATAGTAGCTACTTTCATAACTAATTGTTTGACACTTGATGAAGCTTGTTAGTTTAATTTTGGGTAGTTAAACATAAAAATGGGTGGGGAGAAATATTAATTCATTATGCTATACTTTTGTATATGAAATTAGGATTATCTAGACTGACTTTGGTTTCAAGAATAGGATAATTAGTAAATGCCCTTCTAATGTTCACTTGTTCAAAGTTTTCATTTCATACATTGGATATTAATGCCCTATATCAATTAATGAATGTTTTCTGCAGAAAAGGAGATGATTGTTGTGATTCTTTGAGAGACGGTGGAAACGGTTGAGAGACGACGGTCGGTAGTCGAAACAGTGTGTCAGAATAGTAAAGCGAGGTAATTCGTATGGAGAGAACTGGTCGGCGGTCGTTGGTTGAGACAGGAGAGAGCTGAAGAAGAAGAAGTCGCAAAGCCTTGCAATCCGTATGGAGGAAGAAGAACGCGCTGCATCAAAATAGTAAAGGAGGAATAAATGATTTTTTTTTAGTGGGGGAATACTGGGCGATAAATTTTTTCTTGAGGCCCATGCCTTTGGAAGCCCCAGCTCGGTTGAGCTGTTTGCACCTCCCTTAGACGGGGCCTGAGTGTTATGAACAATGGAGTGAGTGTCCATTTTTTTTAAGAAGACTAGTAAATGCCCATTAATTATTGGCTCGTACTATTGAATCAATGTTATGTGTCTCATTTTGTAATAGAAAATACTAGTACACCATAAGAGAACAATAAAAGTAACTCTTTTATCTCTTTCATCTATATTATTGTTCTTGTTTCGAGGAGTTTCATTACAAACTATCTATACAAAACTCTACCATATATTGGTTTGAGAAGTTTTATCTCTCTGTCCTTAATTATAAAACCCTTTTGAGAAGAAAAAAATTGTCCATTTTTATAAGACCCATTTGATATTTCCAATTACATTAATTATTTCTTTACCAACATACCCTTATTTAATTTGCATTTTTTTATTCAACAATAAATACTATGTTGAAAACATAAACCAACTCTCTCTCTCTTAAGTATAAAATTGTAAAAACAAAAGTAATTATATACAAATTTAATATTACTACAAACTTTTTTAATTTCCGTGAGTTTGACAAGAATATCCTATATTTAAAGACGGAGGTAGTACATATCTAAACCTAAAAAATTAATAACTAATGTTATCATGTTTTTATCACATTTCCATTAAAAACGTCGTATGATAAATATTTACCATATCATTATTCCATCATATTTTTTTTCAACTCGTTATCATATATTGTATCTATTTTATCCTACTAAGTACACACCAAATGGACCTTTAACCACTTTATTAATTTCTCTAATTTAATCAAAGGAGTTGTTACTTGTTAGGGGTGGAGTAGTACAAACTTAAACTTAAATATATATACTAAAACAGTATTGAATGTATTCAATATGTACTACCAACTTTAAGGTCGAGTGGTTGAAATAATCAAATCAAAGTTTAATAGACAAAGTTGAAGTAGTAAAAAAAAGTAGTCGATGCCATTCAATAGAACGAACGTTTATGTATAATAATAGTAGGAGGAAAAGGAAGATAAAGCGAGTGGGAAGACAACAACAGTCACA
This sequence comes from Medicago ruthenica, assembly GCA_018208015.1. NCBI lineage: Eukaryota > Viridiplantae > Streptophyta > Magnoliopsida > Fabales > Fabaceae > Medicago > Medicago ruthenica. The sequence goes on along the minus strand of WNNG01000010.1, from coordinate 72,639 downwards.
AAGGAGGCGCGTAGTGGTAGATATACAGTAATGAAATCAATATTTTTTCCTTCAAAAAATCAATATATTTTTAGTGGTTATATTTTTTTATATCTTTAATTATTTGATTTTTGTTACAGTAATCACTTGTCTAATACTACTACATTACTTTATTTACTTTTTTTTTCTCATTGATACTAGTAAAATAAGATTATTTTAATAAATAAATTATTTTTATTATTAAAATCCACAATTAATCATTATCTTAACAAATTTAAAAAAGCTCAAATTAAAATATTAATGTGACTTACGAAGGTGAACCTAAACTCAGATTATTTAAGCTTTCACAAACTCTGTTCATGTTAAAATTCACAAAATAATTTACGCAAGCATTGATAAACTCTATTCACATAAAATAAGTGTTTAAACATACGTAAACTTTAATAATGTAGACACACATGAATTTAGTTCATGTAATCTCTAAAATTATAACTTTAAATGACACATACATAAATTGAGTTCAAGTTCGATACCAAACAAAGAAAAAAAGTAAAAGCATAAATTCATGCCTAAAAACATAGAAAATCTCTATGGATGTTTGGAAGAAGTTGTGATTCAACATCTAATTTTCATTGAACTTCAACACATATTCATGGATGTTCGTTAAAATAAGGAGGTGAAAATTAAAAACCAGAGATGAAATAAAAGTGTTTTTGATAAATTTAATATAAATAAAAGTAATTCCAGCATTATTATTAAATTTTAATTAAGTTCGGATATAACCACATATTTACTAGGTGTGACTAAAACAATCTTTCATTTAACTATTTAATAAAAAATAGTTTAGTAAATAAAACAATTTCATGATTAATAAAGTTAACAATTAATCCTTGTCTTAAAAAATATAGAAAACTAAACAAATATACACCCTAAAACAAAATGAAAACTAAACGGCGTTGTTATGGCTGCTAGTTGCTGTCAAAAACTTGTTCACAGTGATTCAGATCAGGCCGAAGCTTTGACATTAAAGGAGGGTTAAAATTTGTAAAGGTTATGCTTTTCTTGAATCTAATTGTGAAATCAGATTCTCTTAATACATAGATAATGAAATATTAAAAAAAATAAAGATAAAGATAAATGAAGAAAATAGAAAAACAAAAATATGAAATGAATAATAAAAATAGTAAAAAGAAGTGGACATGACATGACAGGACAGTTGGTGTTTTTCTCTATATAATAAGTCTACCTTAGCTGACTAGAACCTCCTGTGTGCCTCCCCTCCTCACATTCCAACTCTTCTTCATTTTGTTTCCTAATAATAACTCCTCTATCCAACCAAAACCATTTCACTTTTCTTTTCACAATCTCTCTCTCTCTCTCACACACACACATTTGAAAACACAGTTTAATTAGTACTCTTCAAACCAAAAACTAGTACAAGGTTTTTGTTTTTGTTTTTTTTAAAATGGAGGTTGAGACTCACTCTTCAAACCCTTCTTCTTCATTCTCATACGACATTCACCCATCGGATTTTCGGAGCTCCGAATACCCTGACCCGACATTTCATCTTTCACTTCACGATGATCCGCCATTATCTCCTCAACCCTTCCAGTTTTCTGGACCTCACGCGCTTGAAACCGCGTCTGCTCATTCCAACGCCGCTCTTCATGTTCAGAAGGTTTACCGTGGATACCGCACGCGCCGGAGGTTGGCTGATTCCGCCGTCGTCGCCGAAGAGCTTTGGTATGCTTGCATGCAACCCTCTCTCTCTCTCTCTCTCTCTTCATGTTTTTTTTTATCATATTTTATTATTTCTGCGATTTATTTAATTTTTTTTTATATTATTTGAGAAAAAAAATTGAATTTTGTGAAGGTGGCAAGCGATAGATTTTGTGAGGTTGAATCATAGCACAATTTCGTTCTTTAATTTGCCTGAAACTGCTGCGTCTCGTTGGACACGGGTCAAACTCAATGCTTCCAAGGTCGTCTTTGACTTTCTCTCTCTAATTCACCTTTTTTTTCTATTTTTTAATCATTATTATGATTTTTTGTGACATGCATGTGTATATTGTGTTTTTGTTTTCCTTGATTTTGATTAAGATTAAGAAATGTACAAACATGGTGTGACACATCTGGTTGATATTTGAGTGAATTTGGATTCCTCACTGACGACGCCGTTGTCGCATTCACGCAGTCAGCCACATCGATAGTCATTGGATCAAGATCAGACGATGAAATTTCAATCACTTTTTAATTGATTTTTTTTCTTCGTGTTTTGAAAATTCACTGTTTTAAAATATTTGTTTGAAATCTGCACCGTTCAATCTTGATCCTACAACCACTGATGTGACTGTACCGTAAGGAATCCAAATTCATGTTTTGATCTATTAATCATGTGGTCAGGTGTTCGATCCGATGAAAAAACATATATGTTTGCAGAGAGATACCTTGGTTTACCTAAACAATTAGGGAAGGTAGGTAGGGTTTTTTTGGGTTGGATTATTTCTAAAAGTCAACCATTTTTTGTGGCAGGTTGGTAAGGGGTTGTCCTTAGACGCCAAAGCACAGAAATTGGCTTTTCAGCATTGGATTGAAGCTGTGAGTATGATTGTTTTATTTTTTAAAATTTTTTGTTTTAAATTTTTATGTATGACCAATTATTATTAATTGTTTATTATAGTTTTTTTATTTTAATTGGTCTTCATTTGAAATGTAGATTGATCCACGCCATCGCTATGGGCACAACTTGCATTATTATTATGAAGAATGGTGCAAAACTGATTCTGGTCAGCCTTTCTTTTACTGGTGAGATTTTTTTTCTTTTACCTAAGGGTTGAATTGGATATGATTTGAGTAATAAGACAGTTTTTTTATTGCCAATTTACTGTTGATATTATATTTTTATTGGTGAGATAAATTTTTTCCTAAAGGTTGAATTGGCTATATGATTTGAGTACTGTTCACAGCCTTTTTTATTGCTTATTTTCTGTTCATATAAGATGATTTCAATTTCAATGTGGAAATAGTGAAACATGATTTTTTTAACTGTAGCATCTAATTCCCATTAGTTATTCAGTGTTATTCATACTTTCACTGGATATGCTTGTGCATTCAGTGTTTTCCATCTGAACTATTTTTCACATTGGTGCTTATACTCGTCAACTTATAAAGGTTCACCTGAGTTTTACATACTTCTTTTGGAAAAAAACTATATCAGATTCAGAGGACACGGTGTTGAGTTTTGTAACTGAATTTTTCTCTCTTAATTTACAGGTTGGATTTGGGAAATGGGAAAACTCTTGATCTTGAACGCTGTTCCCGACCAAAGCTCCGAAAACAATGCATAAAGTATCTTGGACCTGTATGTGCATGCATCTGTTTATTGGGCTTAGTATTTTCTTTGTTTTGTTAATTGTAGTTGACATTGACTATAATATTGACTTATAGTTAATTTTTTCAGAAGTTATTACTTCTTCCTGCTTTTCTAACCAGTTGGTCATTTGTTAATAATTCGTAAATAGCAAGAAAGAGAGCACTATGAATACATTGTCTGCGAGGGAAAAATTATACACAAGCAATCTGGTGATTTATTTCATACGAAAAATGACTCTGAAGATACCAAGTGGATATTTGTAATGAGCACCTCTAAGAAACTTTATGCTGGCAGGGTAACAATATAAGCTATGTCACTGTTTCAACCTTTCAATTTTCTATTCAATTCAATCCTAATATAGATACATTGTTGTAACCCTGCAGAAAAAGAAGGGATTATTTCATCATTCTTCTTTTTTGGCTGGTGGAGCTACCTTAGCTGCCGGACGGCTTGAAGCTGAGGATGGAATTCTGGAGGTATAATTAACTTCATAGGGTTTCATGATTCAATGTTTTGTTTTGTATTTTTCCTGGGTGTATATGTGACTATACACGTACTAAATTTCAATTTATGTTCAATGACAGAAGTGTTTGATTTTTAGTAACTTTTACTGTTCAGTCCATATCTGCATATAGTGGACACTATCGGCCAACAGACGACACACTCGATACCTTCTTATCATATCTCAAAAACAATGGTGTCAATCTTGATGAAGTAAAGGTAATTGATTATCTTCAGAACATATTTATGACTTAACTATAGTATTACCGTAGTTTTTAATAGGTTCTTAGAATTTTTTAGGCCAATGGATGTTTCTTCAAGAAGATATTAAACAATGATTTCATATTGGGCAAACTTAATTTTGATAACTAATTTGGAAACATGGTGTACTATTACTATATTCATATACATTTTGATCTCGATGAGGTTGATCTACTAGAAGCATGCAGACCAGCGTGCTAGGTCCTACCTTTGTTGCTATGTTGGTTTTGATCTCGAAAAATCTGATACATTTTTATTGAATATCGAATAACTTATTTTTTGTTTTAGGTACGCAAACGAAATGATGACACTGATATTTACGAGGATGGGAAGCTCGGCGAGAGAACCTTAACATCTGAAAGTTCTATCACTTCTAACGTATCTGAGGAAACCGAGAATACTCCATCCGTAGACAAGAAAGACGCTCCTCAACTCAGTTTGGAGGTTGGTAACTATAAAAGGACTCTATCAGGTGGTCTTCAGAGTCCAAGAACGGCCGAGGTGCCCAAGACTTCTATATTGCAAAGAATCAATTCCAAGAAGGGTTCAAAGTCCTACCAATTGGGACATAGACTTTCGCGTAAATGGTCAACTGGAGCCGGACCGAGAATTGGGTGTGTTGCTGATTACCCTGTGGAGCTTAGACTACAGGCCTTGGAAATGCTTCACCTTTCTCCAAAGCTTCCACCCTCTCCTCTGTCATACATGTCAGGTGCTCTTATTTCACCTGCAGTTTCTCCAACGCCCAATACCGTGCACATTTACAACGATGAGAGTTTGGTTAATTGAATTACTGCTGATAGTAGTATTATGTTTTCATCTCAGTGTAGTGATGCTTTTAAGTTTTCTTTTTCAAATGTAGAGGACTTGGTTTTGTGTAATAAAATGAAATAAAAAAAAATCTTTTTATCATCCACCTCATGCATGTTTCTACTAAAGTAGAGATAATCGAAGATGTGTTTAATGTGACCCTTGTGGTAGTATAGATTGGTTTAAATTGAGATCTAACCATATTTTGTGGCCAAGGTCTTGTCATGCCACAACAACTGTCTTCCACAACAATCCTCCACGTTTTTCGTGTACTATCAACTAGTTGCTGTACCATTCATTTATTGTTGTTTGAATTTAACCGAGAGAAAAAGGTAATTTTAGAAGCATAAAATTGGCAAGTCTACGGATTCAGTTGAGATGCACACTGCCTCAAAATAAAATAAAATTGAGATACACAAAAAAATTGATTTTAGTGTATGTTTGGTTCCACTAGAGGGACCCAAATTGATTCAACATGTTTGGTTGTTTTCTAGTAGAATTGATTTTGTTTAGAATTGATTCTACATGAAGCTAGAACTTGTAGCTTTTGATTCTATAATTGATTTTACATAAATTTAAAATTCAACTCACTTTTAAATGAATGTATGCAAATATAAATCACTTAGAAGTATAAATTTGATTTTGACATGTTCAAAATCAATTTTTAATCAAAATTAATATTGTAAAATTAACTCATCTAAAATTAATTTTCTCCTCTGAGCACCAAACACACTTATAACTGCTTGCTTTTATGTCTCTCAAATTTCAGAAGGCACAAACAAATTATAGTAAATTCATAATTCCATAGGAGCATGCTCAAATCATCAATTGATATGTTTAAAGTTGCGGGGATCATCATAAAACACTACACACATCTCTTATGTCAGCTTACACGACATGTGTGATTTAATTAAGAATTTATCTTAATATCACATGAGTACATGACCAGTAATTGAATCACTTGAAGTTGACGTGAAATTTGAATATTCAATTGAGTGTGGACTTCCAGCAAGTAGCCAGAGGACAGAAAATGACACTATTTATAGGATAATATTAGACTGAAGTTTTCCAAAATTGACAAAAAACTTTATCACCTAAAATCAACAACTACTTAAGAAAATTAAAATGAATTAACAATATTATAAATTAGCAAAATAGATTAGACGAATTTAACTTAGTAGTAACTATGCATGCATGACTTAGAAAATATAGTTTCAAATATAATATTAAACTCTAACATGTTGATTTAGTGGTAAAATTACAAATTTAAATGTAAATTTTATATTATAAGTGTTTTTTTAGTTCTAGATCTTTTACATCTTATACTGGAACATTATCCTCTCAATTTATCACTGCAAACAAAAACATTAATTTCATTAAACAAAATAAAGTTTCATGATCAAATGACCATAAGACGAAGTTGTGTTTCTCGTGGCTACTATTGTGACACCATCATTAATATATGAATTGAAGACTCTCCTTTAAAAGTCAAGCACGAGGCAAGACTATTGTTAAAGTTTGAGGTAATGAGATGTTTGTTAAAGTTATATTTGGTAGGACTCATCGAATTTCTAATCAATAGAGGAGAATGAATTGTAAAATGTGTTAAAAGTGTGTTGATACCATTATTTATACTAGCGGAAGACATTTTTTTTTCTTCCTATTATGTCTGTTTTAATTTAATTTGCTTATTTTAATATTATAATCTATAATATATATAAAGAAAATAATATATTTTGACTCTTTTTCCTTCAAAAAAAATAAATATATTTTGACTCTTTTGGGCTGTCTTTTTCTCTTTTCAAAATTACCCTTAACTTTCAATACAAATAACAAATATAACAAATAGATAAAATAAAAGTGTAACAAACACGATATGCGTGTGTTTATATATATATATATATATCCAGTTTTTTTCTTTTATCCTTTAAAAAGTGTAACAAACTATATGAGTATATTTATACTTACTTTTTCATTATTTCAATTATACTCTTAAACAACTTTTTCTATAATAAAGATTGTTGTCGATGTCATTAAAAAATAAGAATTTAGATTATATATTTTTTATATTGTTGGTGTCATTGAAATAAATAATCATGTTTAGTTTGATTTGTTATAATTTGAAAGCCAAAAGCATTTATATTTTTACTTTTAATCAAAATCAAAATTTCATAAAAAAAATACCGTTTATAATTTGCAAACGTTAGCGCAATAAAAAGAGCGGAAAGATGAGCACTCACGTGCATGTCTTTTTGCCAGTAATAATAATGATGTTCTTTAAAATAATTAGGCCGTTTTTTTATATATTACTAAAAATCTTAACACCAGCCTAAGAATACAAAAAAATGTCTTTATCCGATAAAATGACACCACTTAATCAGCCACTATATTAAAATAAATAAATGATTAATCTATACTATATATAAAAAAAATGATATGTTTTGCCTCTTTTGAGCTGACTTTTTCTCTTTTCAAAATTACCCTCAACTTTTAATACAAATAACAAATATAACAAATAAATAAGAATTAATTCAAATATTAAAAAAAAGTGTAACAAACACGATATGAGTGTATGTTCAGTTTTTTTCCTTTATCTTTTAAAAAGTGTAACAAACTAGACGAGTATATCTATATTACTTTATATTTACTTTTTCATTATATCAATTATACTCTTAAATAACTTTTTCAATAATAATGATTGTTGTTGGTGTTATTAAAAAAAATAAGAATTTAGAATATGTTTTTTTGTTATATTGTTGGTATCATTGAAATAGATAAATATGATTAGTTTGGTTTATTATAATTTGAAAGCAACAAGCATTTATGTGTACTTTTAATAAAAATCAAAATTTTATAATAAAACACCATTCATAATTATTAAATGTTAGCGCAATAAAAAGAGCGGAAAGACTGACATGTGAATGCCCGTCTTTTCGCTAGTATTTATAATGTTTATAAAAATCTTCTGTAAAAAAAAGTTCATAAAAGTCCTTTGTTTATTTGGAGGCCCAAATCCCTTTGTTATTTTTTTTGTGAGGCATATAGAAAAGACTTGGGCGTTCATCATTCATTTTTTCATTTAATGCATGGCTTATAATATATAAAACCCAGATACTTTAATCATGGAGAAGTATCCGTATCAGATACGTATCAGATATCAATATTCTACGGATAGTCGTGGATACATACCAGGAATTATGATAATTAATTATTTTAACTTTGAAAAAATATTTTATCGGATATTTATAAGATACTCCACAATTACACAAGGATACTTATAAGAGATTTCACATGTACGTATCTTAGAAAAGATGAAGGTAAAAAAGTGAAACAATATTGTGAAAATTCAGTGGAGATGTATATGATTCAATTTTATATATGCATTAGTCGAATTGTTTCTCGAAGAACCACTTAAAATTATACTTCTTGTGAATAAAGGTAACGAAAGAGAGATGTGTTTCAATTAATCAACATTAGACAATTTGAGTTGAGTTCTTTTAATGATGCTTCTGCTGACATCCAAACATATGAATGAAAATATAATATGATTTATACGAAAGCTTTACATTTTTTTATTTTGATCACATGTATTATTTTTAAAATTGTGACTTTTATAATAATATAATAATGAAGAGTAAACAATGCTTATTTTTTTAAAGTATTTTACATGCATATCAATTTTAATATAAAAATTTTGTTAAACATCTTAGCCGTATCGTATCTTAAATATTAAAATTTTTGCGTATCCGCATACCTGTATCGTATCGTACTCGCACTCGTATATTTTATCCGAGCTTTCTAGCTTATTACTCACTTGTCATCAACGTTCAACACTTTCACTGTCCTTGCAATTCATCATCTTTTTCCATCTAAGCACTTCTATTTGTGGCCAGCCAGCTACAATATGTCTCTAAGACATACTAGTATTATATAAACCAATCTATCAAAATAATCTCAAACACAAAATCAAGAGGCAATAAACAGTTCTTATTCAAGCCAATTAAGTCACAACAATCTACACCTCAATTGTATCACCTCAATTGTATACACACATTGAAGATAACGAGCTAGCCAATACCCAATCTCAAAAGGATGGTGATATGAGGAAACCACTTGTCTGACATTGTGGTGGAAATGTCACATGACATTGTCCACAATGTCAATGTCATGTGACATTCCTACCACAATGTCACACAAGTGGGATCTGTGGTATGAAACAAATACCAATTAATGCTGACCAAATAAGCTAGCCCTACCATGCAAAAGGGGCATTTTGATTTGTAATCAAGTAATGACCGATGTGTTTGCACATAAGTGGCCTTCAGACCTAATTTCACCTCCAATTTTAATTTTGATGGCTAAACTATTTAATTTCTCCCTAATATTAGCTATTAGAGTCACATGCAATCGAATGCATTCAAATAAAATAAAACATATGGGCATCATCCATAATTTAATAAAGTTTTGTGGAAATCATAGGTACAAGAGAGCATTTGACTAACGTAGACAAATTACGCAAATTTGACCACCTTAAAAGTCACCATTTTCTTAAATCAACGAGACAAAAGGCACGTGATTCTACAATTTTATGTCTTTAGAGTCTTTTTCTTAAAAAAAAAAAATCCTTTTTTTTTTGAAGAAGCTAAACTGGTCCATCCAAATTAACATCGAAGAGAATCGAACCTAAGACCTTGAGGAGAAACACACTCCTAAATCTCAAACCAATACCACCGAACCAACCTAAATGAATTATAAAAAAAAGTCCACTTTTTTTTTTTTTTCATGAAACGGTAAGAAAACATGTCATTTGAAAGCAGAAAAAACAAACTCACACATGTAAGAGTCTTGACAATTCTTTACCCAATTATTGTCATATATTCTTAGGAAATTTACTAAAGTCACTCATAACCTAGTCTCTTTCAGTATAGACCTAGTATCCTTTGCTCTAGTCCCCATTGTATCAATACTATTATCTTGAAACACCACAAGAAATAAATAAATGCTATTATCTTGAATAAAATGATGAGTTTTCTTTGCCTACCTCTAGAAAGTTTTTTTTATTACTAAAATAACAAAATTCATTCATTTAAAATGGTAGAAGACATCGATTGAAAACAAATTAAAATTTGTTAATCCAAAAAGGATGAATCTGCTATTAGACTTGCAACATTCAGGTTAATAGCAAAATGCCTACAAATGCGACAAACACTACAAATATGACGAAATTAAAGTGTCTAGAGTACCCCACAGCTCCAGATCTGTAATTTCGAAGACGTCAAAGTCATCGTTGAATTTGCAGTGGATCGAAGCTAATCTGTCAATTTGACCGAACAAACACCGAAATAAGACAAAAAATCAAAATAATGCTACACCAAAACGACGAACAAAACAATGTGTCACATTAAGACACCAAAATCACAAGAAAAACAAAATATATGTGAAAATCACTTATTTAAATAAAAAGGAAGAGAAAAACAAATTAGAAAGGTGATTTAGTGGAAAAAAATTGACCATAAACCACCCCTTAACAAAAAAGAGAAGAGAAAAAGAGCTTTTGGAGCACAACTAGATTTTGTTTTGCAATAATAAAATGATAAAGTCTACTAGTCCACATCATGATCGATAAATCTACTTTTTCGACATGGAGGGAGAACACCACTCGTGACTGATTTTGGTCGACATGATTACTAAAAATTACAAATTTAGTGGGAAGTTTCCTACTTTGGTTAGGCGTATTCGAAAGTTTGAGTTTGAGTTGGACAATCAAATTTATCCATACTTGGCACGAAGACAACAAAAGTGCTGAACTCGGAAAAGTTAATTGCTCTACACTATTTTTTGTTTAAACCAGATCTACTCCATGTGCAATTGCGTAGATTAATCAATCACTTGAGCCATGCGAGATTCAAAGAAACGGTAAACTCTCCTTAAAAGTTTTAATGCTACTGCATTCCCCGAAGCCCGGGTTCAAATCCAAGACCTTGGATAAACCAGATGAAACCCGTGTTACTCACCTAAGTGTTTTCGTGTCTCTATTCTTGCACTTAATAACATATACTCAGTATTGAATATAATTAATGGAAATTTTACAGATTGACTAGTCACTATTGACTACGATTTTAACTTAAGTGTTGTTTGATTCATATTTACATATTCACATAAGGCAACTCAAGACCTAAAATTTACGTGGATAAAATGCTATCATCTCTTCAAGGCCATTTTCTTATCAATATTAGAGAAAACAATTTCCTGACAACGTACAAGTCCATTAGCTCCTCCAAAGCACAACCATCTCTCACTACCCTTGTTAATGTTCCATCTCACTTTATGCAATGCTGCCATCTTAGGAGGAAAGACTTCGGGTGTAGTCCCAGACTCCGGCTTTTCATTATCAACTCCTGGAGTATTTGTCGGCGCACCATCTCTACAAACAAGAGCTGTGCTTTCAACTGGTTTCCTCTTTCTGCTACAGCTCAGTTTTGGTCTTTTGGATGGCTCCTGAGAAGACAATGCTTCCTCAGATACAGATTCCAAACCCAAATTGTCACCATCACAAAGAGCTGCAACAAATTGAAGATTGGATGAATATTCTCAAAAAATAATGACAGTTAATCATATTAGAATCACACCATAATTAGCAAGGCTAACCTAAAATTTGACAATCATTAGTAGAAGCTTTTATCATTTGATTGTTCGCTATTCTGCTCTTGGACAATAAGTCTCGGAAAGATTCTGCACATCTGCCTCTTTCTTGCGGCTTCAATGGGAAAGGAGAGTTTGATACTGGAGAGTTGACAATGATAGTTGATTCCTCTTCAGACACCGACCCACATAGAAAGAATGGAAGTCGATTGTGCGAATGATCTGTCTCCACTGATTTAGTAGTAAGCTGAATACATAAAACAAACTCATAATTATTTTTATTTTGGGATGGGGTGGTGGACAAAATTCATGTACATAAAGCATTAATCAAGGATTCCGTTACAACTACAAATTTGAGGAATATATGAAGCAACTAAATGAAAACCGAAGTCCTCTCAAATCCATGTTCCTTAACCAAGGCAAAACAGTCAGGTCTCAGTTTTAAAAGAACACGAGGGATATCAGTCAGTGATCAATAACTGTCGTAAGTTAAGTGCCTCATTTCTTTTAAGGGCTCAATGTCATTTATTTTGTATTTCTTAATTCATGTAAAAAAATGTATAGTTCAACTTAAAACAGTGGTATGCAAGGATTGAAATCTTGGCTATTTTGGTCATATGAAGTTCTAATACCATGCCAGAAGAGGTGCTGGTAATTGCAAATATATCTCCAACAAAATGCTACTCTTACCTGAAAACGGACAGCAGCACCATCTGCACCGCAATATGCAACCATTCCTGACATAATAGAATAAAACAGGTAATTTAGTTAGTTAAGTAACAGTAATGTGCTGTTTAAGTAGCTCAATATGATATTCAGACAACTTATATATATCATTACTAGATAGCTTCTTTACTGAGCAGAACTAACAGATCCTTTACACCACACCGAATTTTTCATAGCGAGCAAGTTTATCTAAACCCAGTTTTTTTCTAAAAGCAACATGATCCATTTTGATAACATCACAGTAGTAATGCATATCAAAAACAGTACCTGTTATCCGTGACACTTGAACACTCCAAATGGCATAAGATGAATACGTAGTACCATGCAACCATGGTTGTTTCTTTCCAGTGTATATTGTTCCAGTGACAGGGAGGTCATTTGCAGCCTTCGCCAAGCTAATGGTTTTCATTGTTCCATCCTCAAAACACATAATGATACAGCTAAAAAAGCATAAACAAAATAACTCAGTTAACTATAACAATGAGCTCAGACATCATTCGATCCAGTTAAAATCATGGATTACCTTGGCTTTGACTGCCAATCCAGACTGTAAATGATTCTCTGGGAAGGTTGGAGGAGCCTCAGAGGACGAAATGGATTACTACATATAAATTTCCATCATGAAGCAAACCATTGGAAACAAGTTTAACAGACTCTAAGGCTGAAGGTACAAATATAAATCAAGATATACTAATAGTTGTAATTTCTAATCAAGGAGACAACAAAGCTAACAAAGACATGCACATATAGATAATACAAAGAAATGTTGACTCTCCAGTTGACTTATTTCGCAATGCTTACAATAAGAATGCAAATGAACTGAGTAAATTCAAGAGGATGCAATATTAAAGAAGACATACATATGCTTATATTTGTATTTACAAGTCATGGAGAGAACATTATTTGCATGTAGAATGTAAATAGCCACTTCACAAATAGACAAAAACAAGGAAAAGGTGCTAAGCAATTTAGCTGGGTTCTGCGGTCAACAAAAAGTCAAAACTCTAAATACCTACTACTACTTTTCCTTAGCAGTAAAATACATCCTAAAACCAAATAAAAGCAATTACATACATACATATTATCCTGTTATAACAACCAACTCCTGGACTATTATCAAGTCCTTTCTCTCTTTCCTTCCTTTTCCACCTAAACTCTATAATTTTAACCTGGCCATTATGTTACCTAATCCAATAGAGTTTCCAAAACATGGAACTCCTTTGTATGGTGTTCTGCTTTCACCTGTAGTTTTTGGTGACTCACATTCTGTAGCACCCAACTTTGCATTGTCCAACTACTTTTCTAGTCAATATTTCTTCAGAAAAGGTACCTTAGCCATTCTTATCAAGCCCAGACCTTTGAATCTTCTGCTCATGGGAATCATAACAGTCTCATTGCCATAACATTAGGATAAGAATGTTAGGGTTATGTTACTAGTTCAAATGGGCCAGGCTTGTAATATTTGACCAACAATGGTATTTTGTATTACATCTAACATACACAACATAATTGAGCCTCCTTTTTCTCTTATCATCCTCTTCCACCCAAACCATTTGATTCCAACAGTTGTGGGGGTCACTCACAAACAAATAATGTCCGTGATTTAGTCCACCGATGTTTAACTCTAGACTATATAACACATTGTATAAAATGTAGCATACTTCTAATTCACCTGTGGCTATCCATATAAATGTATACTTCTAACTCTAGACTATATAACACATCGTAGAAAATGTAGCATACTTCTAATTCACCTGTGGCTATCCATATAAATGTATACCATTATAGCCTTCAAGTAGCATGCTTCTAGTACTTAAAGGAAAATGTTATACACAGTCCAGGAGTTGTAAAACTGGAAGCAATTATCAACTTCAAAGGGAAACTAGGTCAACTATTAGAACAAGTACTAAATACATAATATCAGCTAAGCATTAGCTTCCAGTTAGTTACTCTTTTATTTATAATGAAATGTGATAAACAAATAGGATAAACCATGAGGAGAAGCCTGCATTGCTACTTTCTTTGTATACCAAGGTAGCCTTGTAAAGGCAGTTAATTTAAGGGAACTCAATGTACCACTACCCTTTTTAAAGACATGTAAAGGCAGTTAATTTAAGGGAACTCAATGTACCACTACCCTTTTTAAAGACATGTGACAGACATTTTGATTTTCTAGATCACTTAACGTTGTTGGGCTGGGTTTTTAGCTGGTTCCAAGTGAATGAAGAGATGGCAAGAGTGAGGGTCCACATTCTGGATCTACATTCAGAGATATATGCACAGTATACCAATTTTGCTGGTCCACCCAACAAGTTGGTTGTTAGCAAGGGTTCTTGGGAGATAAACTAAGATACTCTTATGTCTCCAATCCATATCGTTATACAAAGAGAACTCCAAAGTTAACTAACTTAACTACTCGTTTTGGTCGGACCTTTTCCATGACCAAGCAATCCTTAACAACCGTATTTTTTTTGAAGGGCCATCCTTAACAACCATGTTCTTTTTCAAATTTAAATATAAATATAAATCTACACCATAATTAAAGGAAACTCCAAAACTAACTAATAAATTTGGTTGGACATTTTTCTGTTATAAATTTACCTTTAACAACACAAATCTTTTCCAAATTTAAATTCAGAACACACAACACAAATTTTTGTTTAAACTAAAATTTAGATAAGTTTAGATAACATTGATATTATAAAACTGAAATTGAATAAAATACAACAAATATTATACAATAAAATATAATAAATATACATAGAACAATGCTTAATAAAAAAAGCGTATAAACGGGGACATCAATGCTTGTCTTTCTGCTAGAATAATACTATTGAGAAAAACTCAAGTCCCACATTGCATAGATATGACTCTTGATAAGAATTTATAAAGATAGGCAATCCTCACCTTACAAGCAGGTTTCATGTTACAATAAGAATTATACTCTAATTAAGATGGAATGCAACATAGCCTTTAAATATTTAAGTTCAAAAAGAAATAAGAAAAGAAAAACTCACCGTAGGTCCCAAAACTTGAGGCCTTCATGTCCTGCGGTTACTATTAAGTTAGAAGTCTCTGGATCACTGAAACATTATAACAAAAATCCACATACTATTAAACATTTCAAAGGTAAGAGGATGGTCAAAGGATGTAAATATAGTTTATTTCAGATGTAAGATATTAGTCGGTGCAATAAACCAATGCCTTGTTTATTGAAGTAATCTTCATAAAAACAAGGCTGCGTCTACACAATGAAAAGAAAATTGCAGCCTTGCAAACCACGTCCGTACACAAATGACGCTATTTTTATTATTACTGAAAGAGTTTGATTAAAGAAAGAAGACAGTTAGTTAGAATTGATTCCTAGCATAATAGTCAATCTCCACGGTGATTTCAAAAGCACATTCACATGTAATAAAGAAACAAGTTAAATAAATCATCTGGAGGACTTAAATAGAGTAAGTTTTAGCTGCAGTATCTATTAGAGTCCTTCTTATTTACCAAGGAATTTGATGAGGAAATACATAAGTGAAAATCATATACATATATAAAAACATATCTTTAAATAGACACTACATTTGATTCTTAAAGATGTACTATAAGAGCAACATATTGTTGAACCTCTTATTAGAGAACAATACAAGAGGAAAGGGCAAAAATAAATTATAGCAGTTATGGTCACTAATGTTTTTATTTTTATGGCTTGGTTACTGTTTTTACTTGTAATAATTGTCAGTTATGTTGTTTGCCTTTAGGAATAAATAGAGAAGAAAGGGGAAAGTGATTATTGGGTAACTATTCCGTGGTTATGGGAGGGAGAGAATAAGCTCTCTAATTCTTGGAATGTAGAGACCAAGACTCTCAAATTTCTTAGAGGAAACTGTTGTATCTATTCTATCCTTGATTTTCCTTTAATCTATCTCTTGCAATTATACAAACCAGATTTCCCTTTTTAAATAAATTTTGGCCACTGTTAAACAGAAATATTCAATAAAAGTCAGTATTCAATTCAGTTTCCAAATTATGATTATCAGTTTCTAACACACACTCAGTTAGATCATTCACATCAGTCTTTTGGCTGAGAAGGTTAAATTATCACTAACCCTTCAAAAGGAGCCCATGCAACTGTTCTAATAGGAACAGTATCCCCACCGAAACAAAGTATAGGCTTTCTATCTGCAGATAAACAACTGAGTCAATGGACAATAGTTTCTCATTCATATGTAGTAAATTTATTTCCCAGCACAGCCCCCTTAGCAACCCCAACTAGATAAACGTAAGAACACATTGGGTAGCAAAATTGTTACCATCACATTTAGATGAAGAATTTGTAGAGAATTTCCACAGAGCAACCTATATATAAAACAAATTATATTAGTCACAACATATATTGTTTAAAAAGATTTCAGATGACAATATACTGATATTTTAAGAGTAATGATACAGAGAATCATAACAGATTTAAGATAAAGAATTATTACATAAAGGTATAGGAAAAAATATAAACTCAAAGAAAGTAAATATAATGCTTTCACTCTTTTCCTTCGTAATAAAATATCATGCACAAATATATTATATGATTATTAAAAGACGGACCAACCAACAATTAAGCCTTTTCCAACTACATGAGGTCAGCTACATGGATCACTTGACGCCATAATACGCTGTCAAGTATTGAGTTAAAAGATAGATCATTTATCACCAAACCTCTCTTAATTGATTGGCTTATAGTTTGATTTGAACTTCCATTGTCTCTTAAGCTATCTTCCATCTAGTCAATCTCTGTTACTAATGCTTCTAGTGGGCTTCTCCTCACATGCCCAAACCATCTAAGACTACCATTTTCCATATAATGGAGACCTCCATTTTCCATATAATTTACTTCTCCATTCTTTCAACATGCTCTTAGAACTTATTATCTTGGTAAACAACTTTGTGAGCCATCCTTTTCCTTCCTCTCCTAGATCCTTCCATATCACAATAGGTACAAAATCCAGTCCCATATTGCATCGCCATAGTTATTCTATTCGGTACCTCTTTTACTTCAGATTCTCAAATTTTATGGTAGTAGAAGTAATCTTGATCCTCTTTTAGACCAATAGGTCCATTTGAGTTCAAAGAAATGTCAGTCCTTCATTAAAAAGTTTAGGGAATAACTCTTCCACCCTTTCTTGATATTTTGTTCTTTGACCATTACGTTTTCCCTCATCACCTTTAAAGCACCTCACCCTATAGCTCTCCCAGACCACTCCGCTTTTATACATTATAAGATAAGATGCTCCTTTCTCGAAAATAAGTGTTCGATATAGTAAAATCAAAAGCTACAGCCAAATCAAAGACAAACTCTATATTTACTTCCCTACAGACCCCATTGACAACATGATACACACCGGATGCCCAACACAGATAACCATTTATGATTTATATCACTTGGGAAATCTTTTAAGAGGTATCACTTTGACTAAACCTATCTTCCAAGAACTTTACATAGTGTCGCTCCTCTATTCCATTCCATATTACTAAAGCAAGGTATATTTCATTTAAGAAAGGAAAAGAAGGCATAAATTGGATAACATTAGGTGAAAATTATACCGTTCCATCATGGCAGCCAGCAAGTAAATAATCATGAGGGGGAGTAACTGACCACTCCACTGTCAGTGGAATGCTGTGAAACAAACGAACAGAGTAAATTAAACAACATAACCAGTTTAGAAAAACATATATTAAAAAGCATTGTGTACAACACATTCTGCAGTTGCATGAATTTAACAACCAGAAGACAAGATGTCAATAACACAACTTCAACGAGCCACCTTTTTTAAGTGATTCTAATTTTTAACATTCTCCAGAATTAATGATGGGAAGAGGATTACAAACAGAAAATTCAATTCAATAAGGCAGAGTCGGAGATCTAAACATTGCAATTTCTTTAAAAATTGATGTTTTTAAGTTTTCCTGTGCAGAATATTTAAATAAAACTAACATTTTTTTCGGTAATCATTTGCAGCACACAACTCATGAAATGCACAATTGTTGACAATCTATTTTTTTTTACTCAAGGGCTATAGATCAACATATGGCATTATATAAATTTAACATTCTTGCAAAATTCTTATTTTTCTAGGCAGCACAGAAGAGTGTTCTATATAGAACTTTTCTAATTCAGTGCCAAGCCATAACAAGCCCTATTATGCAGGTCCAATGTTTTTTTACAAGCACAATGCATTAGCATTATAATATTCGTGAATTCTTTTTATTGACACACTTGGCCTATTAATTTGTGTTCTAATGTCTACTAGAAATTTGTTATACGTAATTATAAAACAAACATCAATGGTGTGTTCGTGAATTCTTTTTCTTCAGAGATTTGTTGAAAAGAAGGAACCTCTCAATGCATTGGTGGAATTTGCGGTCGTGTAACTGGAGATCACAGGTTCGAGCCATCTAATTGACCTCTTACAAATGCAAGATAAGGCTACCTACAAAAGACCGGTAATGGACCCAACCCTTTCCTGGACCTCACTATGGCAGCAGCTCTATGTTTTTTCATTTTAATTTGTTCAAAAACGTAGATAGGTTTGATGTCCGCTATAGTTAGAATGAAGGAGGAAAATTACCTCTGTAAGCTGCCACGTTTCAACATTGAGCATTTGAATACAGGCTCCAATTTTATAAAACGAGGATCCGTGCCCTCCTTATGCATATAAATTGCTCTCAGTGCATGAGGAAGAGGAACCTCCCACCTGCAATTGATGCAAGTATAATGAAGCAACAACAAAAGCCATCCACGTCATAAGCTCCTTAAACCACAGATAGTAATAAAAGGAAATTGCTTTTGTTGAGAATAACCAATCACTATAAACTTTTAATGAACAAATTTTAACAATTTATCAATGGCGGTGCTATGATGGGGACTTGGAGATTATGGGGTGCCTAGGTACCACATCAAGTAGTATGAGATGCTAGTGGAGTACTGAAGCCGCTTGGTTCACCCCCATTAATAGCTAGCTTCTAAAGGAGGGTTTCCAAAGTGCTTGGGTGCTTATCAGTAGTTGTAGGTGGGGGAGGAAAGGGGGGTGAAATATTATTTTGGATTTGTGTGAGAGGGGTATCTTTCACTGACGAGTCGGGTCTTTGTAACTTGTAGGGATTTCTTTTGATTGAAAAATCATTGCAATCTGTCGTTTGAGGTACCACTGTGGGTTACTGGAAACATTCTATTTTCAGACAGAATTTTGTGCTGCAGCCAATAAAAATTTGTCGCTGAATGTCCGCATTTTGTGCAGATAAGAAAAAAAATACACCATGAATTTGACAAATAAAAACAGTGAACTGATTATTGCAACTATTCTAACAGTGAACTGACCATTGCAACCATTTCAACGGCGAACATGAAACCTAGTTGAATCTACATGAAAAGAATCGGGTTGTGACTATTGCAACTACTTACTTACTTACTTACTGGTACAATTCAATTTCAGCTTTGACAATAAACTATGTAACTTTACATACAGCATAGGTACCTGGATGACAACTGGAATGCACCAAAGAGTAACCAGCTCAATCAACTACATTATAATTATTCAAAAAAAAAAAAAAAACTACATTATAATCTTAAATCTTAAGTATAATTTATCATAACATTGACCTGGGTTTACTTTATGATAAGCATTGGTCTGAGAAAAAAACTTCTTATGCTCCATAGGTTGTGTCACATTTTATTCAAAATACACCAACTGTCAACCCTAATTCTCTATTTAAGTAGTTGCCTTTTGTCCATTATGTCTTATTCAACTTTTCAGGAGAGGTCATTATGACACAGACACGCAGTAAACATAGTATAATGATTAGAACAATATTTACTTAAAATATCCAAATTTCAAATACCTCAAATCTAATAAAGATGATAGTTCATAGCAACATATAAACACAACAACAAAAATAAAAAGAAATCATTCAAGTATCACCAAGAACATGAACAGAAAATGGAGAATGAGGCCCAAAACATCTTACACTTCCAGAGATCCATTGCCCAACAAGACAGCAAGATAGCCCATTCGATGCTTGCATGAGGAATCAAGATTGTTAAGAGGCCGCCATTTGACATCCCATGCCACCTTTCCATTATGAGCTAGGCATGACACGACTCTTGGCAATGCTACATTTCGTGGAATGGGACAAGTAGATGCTTGAGGTTCCAATACAGGGCTACCATGTGGTTGATGATTTGCCTCATTCTCACACTGAATCAGTAATGGCCTACTTGTATCTGGGCTATAGCTTCTTTCCTTATGATTAATATCCAACTTACTCCTTGCAACAAGAGTTTCTGAATCGTATGCAGCTTTCTTGGCATTATTTCCCTTTGTATTCGCAGTAGCTTTCTTAGCATTTTTTCCTTTTGTATTCGCAGCAGCTTTCTTGGCATTCTTTCCCTTTGTATTAGAAAATTGTTGTGAATGATGTTCATCAGAACTGCCAGGAACTACATCTGGAGAAATAAATTCGGCTGAATCTGGAAGTTGAACAGCAAGAGGAACAAATTGGTTCTCACAATTTGGATCACTCACTGTTCCATCTTTTGTATTCTTTTTCGGTCTTCCTCTAGGTCTCTTAATAAGTGCTGATTTTTCATTCATGGCTTCATTTCCTTTAGGCCCTTTTTTACTCTTGTATGTAATACGAAGTATTTCTTCGTTGTTTTCATTATTCCCATTTGGGACAGTACCAGATGCTATGTACTCGGTCTCACAATTTGTATTATCCACTGCTATTACAGTTGGATTCTTTTTTGGTCTTCCTCTTTTTCTCTTGTTTGTTATAGGAGGTATTTCTTCATTGTTTTCAAGATTCCCATTTGGAGCAAGACACTCGATTGAATTTTCTGAAAATTGAGCAGTAAGAGATCGCTCATGTTGGGTCTCACAATTTGTATCATCCACTACTATTCCAGTAGGATTCTTTCTAGGCCTTCCTCTAGGCCTCTTTATTTCTATCGATTCGTCATTTGTGCCCGCGTCTTTTTTAGGTTTTTTTTCCTTCTTCCCGGGGAGAGAAGATACTTCTTGGCTGTGTTCCCTGATATTTAGAAGACACCATATTTGCACAGCACCTCTGCCAGTTAGTGAGGCACCCATCTTGTGATAAGATGAACCAGGTGGATGAGCAGCAACGGCAATGAACTAAACCAAGTATCAGAAAGGTCATTTAAGTACAAGATTCACAACGAAAATGAAAATTATTTCCTACTTCCAAGTCTGGAACAAAGGTAAGTGCATCATTTTACTACATGTGTGAATATAGGTGCAGAACACAATTAGAAGTCATATATGAATATAGGTGCAGACACACAATTAGAAAGCAGCCACAATTATTCCAAATAGGTATACGTATGGAGTAGGTAGTATGTAGAACATTGCAGAATTTTAAATTTATTTGTTGATTTTACTGCTATGTAATCATGACATCGTGTTACCAGTGTCTCCATCATAATTAGCAAAAGGATTTAGGTAAGCCAGGTGGTAATTTAACATGGTGTCAACTAGCTATTAGGTCTAGCCCATGGCATCTGACTGGCATACAGAAAATGGCGAGGAAGATAGTACTGATATGAAAACTTAGTTTTCTACTTAAGCAAAAAATGTGAACGATAAAAAGGAATTAATGGTGGAATTTGGACAAACCGCAATTGTTCCACGGTATACTATTTAGTACAAAATGCTGTCAAATAGTGACTATAGTGGCGATATAGCACAATTGCTTAGCGGAATTTAAACAAACCACTATCTGAGATTGACAACACTGTCAAACAACATTATCATGTCTCCTAAATCATTTCTAGAACCATTTCAATCTAAATCCTTTTAACAGTTTGGAATATAATTTTTCTAGATCTCTCTACCTCTAAATATTAGACTAACTTCCATCTGGTCTATGCTACACTCATTACTGTTACTCTACAGGTCCTCTCAATACCTGTCCAAACCACATAAGACAATGTTTTTCCATTTTTTTCCGAAATAGGTGCTACCCAAACGTTCTCTTTAACGCATTCATTGCTAATCATATCGGGTCTTAAATGCCCACTCGTCCATTGTAACATTCTCATTTGTAGAACACCAAACTTTTCTGTTGGATTTTTACTGCCCAATATTGAGTCCCACACAACATTAATTTACAGATCTTACAATTGTGTGATAAAATTCTCTAAAAATTGAGAAGTAATTTTCAATTACAAAGAAAGCTGAAGCCCCTTTGCGTCTCACCCGTCCCACTTGAATCCTTTAGGATAATTTCGATTTGTTTCCTCATTTTTTGTTTCATGGATCCAAAATTCTTAAATTGTGTTGAATTTAGTATGCTATGGTCTACAATTTCCACCTCTAATCTACAATTATGTGCCCCTTGCATATAGTATATGCCATACACTATGTTTTACTGCTACTTCTACTCACACACTCGGAGAATTCATTGTTAAATGAGCAATCACCCTCAACACTTAAAAGGACAATTCGCTGGTATGCCATATACTATGTGCCCCTTACCTCACCATCAAACTTCAAATACACAGTCTCCCTTAACGTGTGAAACATCACACTCGGGACCATGAGAAAGACAGAATTGACTGTTTATATTGCATTCAAACTTCGAAGACTTCTCAAAGCAGCAACAAAACAATAAAAAGAACAGATATTAAATGTTCAATATATGTCTAAAACAAAGTACCTCACATTTTATTGAACAATCAGGATCCTCGTGCATCCTAGGACACCAATCTAATGCCCATACAGAACCTCCAACATTCATCACAAAGTCTCTGCTCCAACAAAGTGTTTAGCCAAGTTAAACAATAATCAGCGACAAAATACTTAATTTATCAGCAAGTTAAAAAATAAGTTTTACGCGAAAATAAAATACAAACATAAACTTAAACTCCAAAGAAAAGTCATTGAATAAACCACAATAAAATAAGTTAATATCAAGCCATACTTGGATTCATGAGATTTGGCGTCCCCAGGTTGCTCCTCCTTTTGCATATTATGCTGAAAAGAACATACACAATGATAATGTCTAGAAAGTCTAGTTATTAATAATAATTTATAACTTAAACTTAAAAGCAAAATATATAGTTATATACTATAACTTACATGCTTGGCAAACAATTAAAGTAGAGTAATGTATAGGAGGACTTGTACCTTAGGAACGGTGGCGGATGAAAACTGAGGTAAGTTTATGTCGTCTTTGATATCATTTCTCTCGTAACACACTGAGCTCCCAATTCCATAAGAAAACCTAATGCTTTTAGATGGATATTTAAAATCCTTCCATTCTCTGCACATTTAATAGTCAACCAAAAAAAGAAATTAAGGAATTGATTGAAAACTTCTAAAAACTATATAGTCAATATATTGAAGCTATGTTTCAATCTCACGAAACCCAACTTTGAGATTCAGTTCATAGAAAAAAAACAATTTCAAAGTTGATTTTGTTTTAATCCAACTTTCCCTTCCTTCTTCAAGTAAATATTTGATTCGATAGACATAATTGTACGAACCACTTAGTCATTCAATGATTATTAGAGACACTCATGTAACTCAGTAGAATATAGTAGATCTTACATAGACTAGCAATGCCTTATAACCAACTCAAAGAGTTGGTTAGGATCAATTAGGGTACACTGTAAGTAGCATAGATAACACCTAGCTAAGCATACCTGCTGCGGTCAGTTACGAGCATTGAGCTCAACAGAATCAATATATAGATTCCACTCATCATTGTAATACTTAGAATTCAGAAATACAAAATTGAACACAAGATTCGGAAAATTCACCCCAGATCAATGGAGCACAAGTTCTAAGACTTTAAAAATGATTAACAAACATGCTAAGTTTGTTTAGATTAAACTAATATAAAAATAAATTAGATAAAAAGAAATCTAAAACAAATGGTGACAAAAAAAAAATCCATATGACTATTATATCTTAAAACAATTCTAAAACCGTTGTCAAACTTCCCCTAAAAACATGAGAGAACAAACAAACAGCATAGCCGATAGTGATATAAACAAACAGAGGTTACATGATATATATCATAGTTGTCAATCCAGAGCATCATAGCTGATATATATTCATCGATAATACAACCAAATTGCGTTGCTCAAGAACAAAACACATTTGCCATATCTTCACAACAGATTAAGAGCAACAAATTCAAAAAACGCATGAAACAACTAGTTCTGTACGATCATACCTTAAGAAAGTGACGGAAGAAAACATTCTCTTGATCTCGCTATGCTCAACAGCAGCGTTGCGTCCTTCTTCCCCACAGAGTTTGGCAATGGTGTCCATGTCTTCAAAGAAATTCTCAGCAGATATGTCAAACAAAGAAATCCTACGGTTAGCACCACTGCTGGTACCACCACCACCACCTTCATCATTTGCCGCTGTAGCAGAATCATCAGCAACTCTTTCGCTCTCTTTATTTGCCTTCGTCTGTTTCTTCTTTTTCTTCTTCTTTTTCTCTTTGATATTAAATAGTGTAGCAATGCTTAAGTTATCTTTTTCCTCTTCCATTACTCTCTTGTTTGCAATTGCAGGTGAACTTAAAAAATTTCCAGAACCGAGATTCAAACCCTAGACAAGCTAAATTGCTGTTCTGTTGATAAACAACGCCTTGACACCTTTTGTGAAACGTAAATGCCCTTTACTTTACCTAAGTGGACAATTTCATATAAATTCATTAGCAATTTTCTCAAATATTATTCACGCACCCAACCTCTATACGCAACTCATCAAAATTAACTGAAAAATAATTTTAGGCCCACCAATAAATTAATTCATAATATTTGAGGGGGCAATACAATTGAATTTAAACTTAGTATAGTGAATGTAGCACTTGACAGTTAAAGCAGAAAATGAAGAAACAACGATCTGAATTTCAAAGTGATACTTGAAAACCAAAACAACGGATGAAGTATGAACATATACAAAATAAAGACCATACAATTAATATGATTATCAGAAGAGTTCCAAGACGATCTCAAATATCTAAAAACATTAATGCTAATGATAATCAAGCCATCAAAAGAGAATAGCATATGTCATTAATGCTAGATTTCACATGATCATCCACACAAGCAGGAAGAGAGCCACCAAAAGCAGCAAAGATACTTCAAATGTGAGAAGTTTGTTACCTACTACTGCGACGACGCTCGGAATTTCCTCAAATTCACTTGATTAACCTAAAACACAATTTCACATCATTATGTAGCTTCAACAAATCGTATAACTAAAATCATATATTCAAAAAAGCCTAAATCAAGTTCCGCTTTGAAATTAAAACAACAAAATTAAATCCCCAAAAGTAGGGGTGGCAAAATGGATGGATTGGATGGATATGGATTTTGGATCCTAATGGATGGATCAAAAAAGTCCATTAATCCATTACAATCCACTATTTTGTTTTGTTAAAAAAAACCATCCAATCCATCCATTAAGAATAAAGTCCATCCAATCCACCCATTACTAGATTTTAATGGATGGATTATCCATCCGATCCATATATTTTTAAATTATTTGTTAAATTATTTTTTTATTCTTAAAATAATTAACATAATTTTTTTTAAAAAAAATTCTGAACAATTTTTTTTTCTTTTTTAAAATTCTGAACAATTTTTTTTTCTTTTTTAAAATTCTGAATTAATTATGTGATTATTGTTACTAGATCAAATAGCAGTTTTTCAACGAAAAAAATGATTAGATAGCAGCCAATATTTCATCCCGAATTCAGAGTTCAATGTTCCTTGATTAGAACAATGACCAAGATGGTGTTTCCACCAAGAGGGTGTTGTTGTTGTAATCTTTCTAGAGGTGTCCAGAATTATATCAAACCAGTTACATAATCACAGTTATCGTATGATACTTCAAATTAATGATCCGTCAAAGTGTCTTACACGCATCAGAATCCGAATCCTAACACCTACGACACCGACACATGCAGTAACATTTATTCACTTCTATTTCTTTAAATTGTAATTTTATTTGGGGCATGTTGATTGAGCTAAATATATTAAAGCTTATTTTTTTTTTCAAAGGCAAAAGAAGTATTTTATTCTTGTAAGCATAAGGTACTAATGCTGTCATCATCCTACAAACCAGAAGCGTACTGTCCACTCTGCACTCCTCCTTCCTAATCCTTCATCTTATCCAAATCGTACTAATAATCAATCATATTAGTATTTTCTCCATCATAAGTTGATTTGAAAAAAATAGCAGATGTATTAACAAACATACCGGTGACTAGACATAACATCTAAATCTTAATTTCAATCTTAGAAAATCAATCTACGCACCATCAAAGCATGATTCAGAATCAGAACCAACAACTCTAACAAACAAACAAATGAAAATAACAAAACAATTTCTTAAGCTGCAAATTTCATTCACCATTATTAACAATTGTCCATGAAGTCACCAAAACATCATTTTCTTATTTGAGACAATCACTTCTATTTCTTTAGTGTTAACAACATCAGTATGTCACGCCAAAACAACCAAAAACAATTCCCAATTTATTTCTATAATTTACCAATTCCCAATTCACAATATCATGTTTTATTCCTATAATTTATACATCCAAATTTCCAATTAGCAATTCCCAATTCTAAAACCCTAAAATAAGTAAGGAAGGAGAAATTGGAGAATCAATTGGCTTACCTTAGCTTCCGGGGAGAGTGAGTGAGCAAGTGAGAAGGTTCCGGCGAGTGAGACTGAGCGAGTGATAGTGGCGGCGAGAGTGAGTGAGCGATGAGGGAGGCGGCGAGTGAGAGGTTCAGCGATGAGGGATTGAGAAAGAAAGAGAAAGTGAGAACTGAGAGAGATAGACAGAGAGAGAGAGAGAGCGAGTTGAGAGGGAGAGGGAGAGAGAGAGAGGGAGAGAGAACTGAAGAGGTGAGAAGAGGGAGAAGACTGAAGAAGAGACCTGTCTGTCGAGAGAGAGAGAGAGAAAGTTATGTGAGGTTGAAAATGATCCATTGGATAAAAAATAAACAATAAAAAATGATCCATTGAATCTTTAAAATAAATTGGATGGATTGGATACATCCATATTTTTTAATGGATGGATTAAATCCAATCCATTAAAAAAAAATTGTTTGATGGATGGATCGGATGGATTTTATAGTTGATGGATTGGATGGATATGGATTTGATGGATCCAATTGCCACCTCTACCCAAAAGTATAGCATAGATCTCAAGGTCAACAACAAAAACAATCAAAAACAAAAAAGGGACAAAAAACCCTAATTTGTTCGAAATCAAAATACCATCAATAACACTTGGGGATGGCCATAAGATTTCTTGATTGAATTTGAAGTGAAGTAAGCAAATTAGGGTTTTGGTGGGAAAAGAAAAAATAAATATAAGGATTTGACCGGGCAAAATTTATTTGTGTAGCTTTGATTTTCAACTAGTGTTTTGCCCGTGGATACATGTTGGATACAAACATAGTCTATAGTTTATAGTAGGCTAAAATTTACTTTAAATTCCCCTATTTTTAGAAAAATGTAATTAAAAAGGGGAATATGTCCCTTGATTAGTGATTAATGATGGGTATATCTCAATTTGCATCTATTAGATTTTAAATGATAGGAAAAAAATACTCGATTCTAGATTTGTGAAGAAAGAGTAGTTAAATATGATGTTTGTTGTCCACAAGTCTTAGCTCAACTGACAAAAATGCCGAAATTGCTATGTTGGATGATGTCACCGGGGTTCTAACCTCGTTTCCTCCAATTGTGTGTGTGAGTTTTCAATAACATAGCCATTTTGTCTATCTTTAATAATTGATTCAATCAACACAGTATAAACTTCCATCTAAGCTCTTTTCAAATCTAAACCACCTTATTTGTTTTGAAGTAAGATTTTTGCAATATGCACAATTTGTTAGAAGTCTTAATTAGTATTGATTGACACACAATCAACTAAACTATAATGCTCATTATTATCTTTGGCATAAAATAATATCGAAATGCATGAAATTGAATGAACCGTGAAAAATAATTGAATTGAAGATGAATGGAGTCAAAGAGTGGAAGAAAGTGGTGAACGGACCTTCAATTGAAATTACCAGAGAGAGAAGCGCCGAGGACGGTGTCGCCGCCGTTGTTGGTTGCGGAAGAAGGAGGAGTTTCGTGACGGTGTCGCTTCGGATTTAAAACTGCTCTTTACTAATTCTTTACACGACTAAACCCTTACACTGTGTTTGTTTTGGTTGAAATAAGAGAGAGAGAAAGAGAAAGGTTAAACTTCTTCTGTTTGGTTTGAAGAAAAAGACAAAAACGTGGGACCCACGTGTTTTCTATTTCATCACAGTAGACTCTAACCCGTGCGATGCACGGGTTTTGTAGAACTTCATATATAACTATCAAATCGTACGATGCACGGATTTTGTAGAGTTTCATATATAAGTATCAAACTGGTTGTATTGTTAATTTTAGAGTTACATTCAAAGTCATAGAAACAATCAAACTATGTGATGACTGAGAGTGATCGACATGAAAAATCTAAAAAAAGTAAATTAGAAATATTCAGTTTGAATCAACAAAAATGAATATGGAATGAAAGTCATAAATTAAATTCTGTGAAAGTAATCAAACGTGAAAATAAACACAATAAAAATGATAAATCATAGAAAATACTTTAATGAAAAGAAAACAATATACAAAAGTTTGCAAGGGCTGCTAAATCTATAAAAAAGAAAAAGAACTTATATGTGGTAACATAAAGAAAAAAGAATAATGAAAAGGAATTGCTAAAAAAATGAAAAGGAACTGGTATGTAGTAACTAAAAGAAAATAAATAATGAAAATGAACAGCTATCAGAAAAGGCTAACCGCAAGAGCTACTAAATCTATAAAAATGAAAATGAAAAGTAATTGCTATCAGAAAAGGAACCGTCAATAATGAAAAGAAACTGCTATCGAAAAAGAAACCGTCGAGGTGTTGGTGGCTTAAAAAAAAAGCCTTTAGGATTGCATATCCATTTTAGAAGCAATAATATTTCAATATAAAACATTAGTACTTTGGTGGTAAGGAACTGCTATGTAGTAACTAAAAGAAAACAAATAATGAAAAGGAAAAGGAACAGCTATCAGAAACCGTCAAGGTGTTAGTGGCTTAAAAAGGCCTTTAGGATTGCATATCCATTTTAGAAGCAGTAATATTTCAATAAAAAAACATCAGTACTTTGGTGGTAAGAGTTGTGAATTGGAAGTATGAGATACTTGGTTCGATCCCAACCAAGAGTTTTTCATAATTTTTTTTCAAAACTAAAAATTAGGGCTAATCATTAGGGTTAGGACAACACTACTTAACATTTAGTAAATCTAGGCTTAAAAAAGGCCTTTAGGATTGAAAGCCAAAAAATTTGTTGTAAATTTTTTTCATAATATTTTGTTCTTTCTTTATTTTTTAGAAAATGGTCGCATATCTTATATATAAAAGGTTTTAAGTCTCTTAGTCAACTTTTTGGAGTCAAAAAATTTGTTGCAAATTTCCTTCATAATTTTTTGTTCTTTCTTTATTTTTTTAGGAAATGATCGCATGTATCATATATAAAAGTTCTTAAATCTCTTAAACAATTTTGGAGCCAAAAAGTTGTTGCAAATATCCTTCATAATTTTTTCCCTTTTTTTATTTTTTTAAAAAATGATCTCATATCTTATATATAAAAGTTCTTATGTCTCTTAGACAACTTTTTAGAGCCAAAAAATTTGTTGTATCGTTCCTAACTTTTTGCTCTTTCTTTATTTTTTTAGAAAATGATCGCATATCTTATATATAAAAGTTCTTAAGTCTCTTATACAACATTTTGGAGTCAAGGGTCAACCCTAATCCCTTATCTTTTTACATTAGTTTTGGATGTACTTACGAAACACATCTAACAGCTAGCACTATTTTGGATGTACTTATGAAACACACCCAACAACTAACACCAAGATGTATGCGTTTTGCAGATGATGTAGTCTTAATTGGAGAGTCGAGAGAGGAATTGAAAGGGATGTTGGAGACTTGGAGAGAAGTCTTAGAAGCGTATGACTTTCGTCTAAATAGAAGCAAGACATAATATATGTAATGTAATTTCAGCAAAAAGCGAAGTAGTTCGCCTTAGAGGTGAAAGTTGGAGATCATATCATACAAGTTACACAGGTTAAATATCTTCGGTTCAAAGTACAAAATGATGGAGAAATAAAAGCTGATGTAAATCATCGTATTCAAGTTGGATGGTTGAAATGGAGAAGAGCCTCAGGTGTTTTATGTGATACAACGTACCGTTTAAGTTGAAGTGAAAAAAATATCAGATAGTTATTAGACCAACGATGTTTTATGGAACAGAGTATTGGGCGGTTAAGAACCAACACGAGAATAAAGTAATTGTGTGCAGAGATGGGGATGTTGTGTTGGATGTGTGGTAAGACTAGATGAGATAAGATTAGAAATGACAACATTGTAGAGATAGTTGGGGTAGCACCTACAATATCAATATTGTGGAAAATAGGTTTAGGTGGTTTGGACATGTAGTGAGAAAACCTGTAGATTATGTAGTAAGAAGAGTAGATCAAATAAAGGAAGAGTAGATCAAATAGAGGATAGTCATATTACAAGAGGTATAAGAAGGCCTAAAAAAACTATAAGAGAAACTATTAGGAAATATTAACAAATTAATGAGTTGGATCTAAATATGGTTTATGATAGAACAATATGACATATTTTAGTCCATGTAGTCGACCCCAACTAGTGAGATAAAGTTTGATTGTCATTATTATCGTCGTCTTTTGGAAGTATTAACCTATGCTCAACAACAACTATTATTTCATGATCAACTATCACATTTATAAGTCAATGAGATAATCAAATTTTCTTGCATCGCATGGGTCCAAATACTAGTATATGATAATTATGTAAAAGATTATGGGGTGGGGGGCAAAAGGATATACAAAATGCGGGGGAGATGGGAGATCAAGATGGATTTTTCTTTTTTGTTGAAAATACAAGCTTATGATGAGTGACTGGGTAGTAATTTGGTTGGTTATGGAATTAAAATCTTTTGTTATGTGAGATTTTTTTGTCTCAAGGACATTTTTGTAATTTTGTAAATTTTAGAAAATGTAAGGACCAAAATGAAAATTTTTAAAAAAATTATAAGAATGAGAAAATTTGAAATTCTTAACTTTTAAGTGTTATTTTTCAAATTTTCTAAATTTAACTTAACAAAATACTTCATAAATTTACATCATTTTGAAATTTCTCCAAATAATCATCCAAACAATGAAATTTATCAAAAAGTCTTTGAATTCCGTCAAAAAATATTACACTACCTCAAAATATTTCCTCATTCAAACACACTCTTAGCCTTTGTTTAGGAGTTTGGAGTGGAGGGGAGAGTTTGGAAAAAAGAAAGGAGCAAGTGGAATAGATAGATGACATTGGAAGGAGAAGACTTTGAGTGTTAATTTTTTATTCATAATACAAAATCCCCCTCATTTGGGGAACTCAAAATTTGTGTTGGGGGAGGGTTTTGGAGCGTTTTGGAGGATTTATATGAATTTTTCAAATTCAATCTATGTTGTTAAAATATTCTTAAAATTAAAAATATATTAATCATAAACATTAGTTTATCATTCTATAAAAAATTGCTCTTTCAAAAAGTGTGAAATATTTCTCCATTTTTCTATATATTTCCCACCCATCAAAGTCCTTCGTTCCCCTCTCATCCAAATTACCAAACAGAGCATTGGAGGAAGTGAAAGACATGTGTGTTTGTTTGTCAGTTTGGAGGGGAAGGGAGTGGAGGACTTTGGAAAATAAGGAATGGTACGTGGAAGAAATAGAGGATATTTGGATGGTGGAGCTTTAGGGATTCATTTTTCTTCATAATACAGAAAATGTGTTTGTTTCAAGGATTAAATTTATAATCCTGGGACTAATATTCCTTGGAACCATTATTCCTAGGAACCATAATTATATTAAAGTGTTTGGTAAGTAATTTAGTTTCTCAAGAATATTTTTAAATAGATTTAATTTAAAATTTGAAACAAAAAAATAAAGGAGTTAAAATAGCGTGGGAGTAACAAGTTATGAGCGGTTACCTCTTATTCCCATGGGAATAAAAGATTCTCATACAAGTGGAAAAGTCATGTTCCCTAAAAAGAAAAAAAAAGTAGAAAAGTCATGTGTAAATTTTATTCCTATGGGAGATTTGTTTCATGGATGAAAAAAATTATTCCCAGGAATAACTTGCCCAGGAAAAAAGAATGGAAATCTTAATCCTGGATACTTCTTAAAAAATGAATTTGTAAAAATGAGGTATATGAGAAGTTATTGGGTGGTTACTTAAATTTTCTTCTCACCTTCATGGGAACGTATTATTCCCAGTGGAAGTTACTGGGAATGCCATATACCCAAGAATTAATTTTCTAACTTTGTACAAAACACAAGAATCCATCTTTATAACTTTCATAGACGCCGTCCCGTGCTATCGCACAGGTCAATAATGAGCACATTACAATAGCAATGTAGCAACAATACTTCATATGAGAAACATAGAAGCAATACTTCATATGAAAGCCAATAAATTAAAATAAAGTGGAACATAACTTAATTAAAATATCATTACAACATCAAACATATAATAACATCATCAACTACCGAACATTCTGAAAAACTTCTTTATAAACTACGTTAGATGTAACATTAGTATCATCACCTTCCTCGTAAAATGATACTTATATGTTTGATGAGCATAAGATGTCGCACGGGTCAATGAAGAGCACAATGTATGAGTACAATAAATTAGAACAAACGAATGCCATTTAGAATCAAAACTATAGTATTTTAGAATTATTGACTATGCAATTAAGCACTCATACATCACATGAAAGACATCAAACTAAAACAACGTGGAATATATAATTGAAATTTCATGATATTAAAAAGAGTATAATAACATTAACTAATGAACATTATGAGATACTTCTTTGTAATTAATATCTGAATAAAAACTCTTCAAAAGATTTGATGTTAACCTCTACTGTCATACATTTCAAGAAACTTTTCTATACATTGCATTTGAAGTTACATTAATATATTCATTATCGTCATCTGTTAGCAATATTTCCAACAAATCCCTTGATGTAACTCTTAAAATTGCAACATACAACTACCCATGCGAAGAACCTGATGTTGAAAGATATATTCCACATCCTTAAGCAATTGTCTTTGACTTTTATTAATAGTCATTGCCAATGAAACAACTAAAGAAAACTGTCTTCCCTCAAATTATGGCATCAGACGTCAAAGATAATCTAGATAGGAAAATCTTGTCACCAATATTACTTCCTGACATCACCTTTCCTTCAACATATCTTCCCATTTTTATGATAATTAGTCGAGTTTCATTGCACAACATTATTGACACTTCAACTTTGAGTCTCAATTTGTGATTAGAAAATTCTGATACAATTATGTTCAAAAGTTGATACTTATGCTACCAGTAAAATAGTACCCCTTGATACTTTCTTTTCATGATAGATGCAATTGATATTTCTGGTGGTTTTATAAAATCTCATGTTTCATTATCCTTACCTACATTATGTTGTCCAGAATAAGAATAACCACTTATAATTAAAAGGAATAGTATCAAAATCCAATGAAGCCTAAAGAATTCAATGGCACGTACACTTCATTATTCTTCATGTCCAATTTTCTACAACATGCCACATCAAGGAAATAGCAATCATGTGATGCTAGCCTCTAGCTAGCAAATATACGTTTCAATTTAACATAAATTATGGAAATTATGAAAGCTCCAAATGTATATATACAAAATAATAAATAAAGCCATTCTCCAAAAATTACAAATGTTCCTCATAGAATCTTAGCACTTATAAACTGCAGGTTACTGCTGGGGCTGGGCATCTCGTATAGGCTCTGTTGGGTGCTTGGTGTGCAGATCTGTGCTGCGTTTTGTTGGTTCTATGACAGCAGTTTTGAGTCTTTTTTTCAGTTGTTCTGATGTGTTTTTTCCTTGTGCAGTGGGCTGTGTTATGTCAGGCACTCGCTTCAGTGTGTTATGTTGGTGTGGCGCCACTTATATATACGGCATCTTGTATGATTGTTCTGGGTTTTGTCGCCTGTCTTGTGCGGTAACTCATAATATATATGCTGTTTAAAAAAACAGTTATAAGGAAAAAGAGAAATGGACATATAAGATTTCCAATCACACAAAAAGTCATGATGGGTAACTGGTTCTCTTCTATGTCCTCTATGTTATTCACCAAACAGAAAAAGTAGAGTAACTAACCTCTCAAAAGGTCTAAAATTTCATACTCCCATAGTAAGAAAAAAAAAACTTTTAGTAATTCGTTTAACATCAAGAGCCAAAATCGTAAATAACTATCCAATATACTATGAAGCATATCTAAACTCCAGCAGAAGAATTAAATAAATAACTAAAAGTTGCAAGATTTAAAATCCAAAAAAACAAAACCAATGAACTTTATTTGCAGTAGTTATTGTTGAAAGAAGCTAGAACAATAGTGTTGAATTTCTACAATCGCAAATTCTAGATTCTTCATTCTGCTATCTTACATTCTTACTAAGTTACTAACTACTGGTTTCAGTTCAAATCACCATATAACTGAATCAGTTTTAATTTTCATGAAGTTTGAATTTGTGCAAAATTACTAATCAAAAGATTAAGAGAAGAAGCAGTTCCTATATTATCATATATAATAAAAGGATGGAAAAAATATCTTAGTAAGAGAAACTTGCTTATATGTTTCAAAAGTGACTTCCTTAATATTCTGTCATATATAATATAAAAGTGACTTGCTTAATATTATGAACTAAACTTTCCAGTTTCTTAGCAACCTGATCCGTAGGCATGAAACATGGTTATGTCAGAAAAAGAGACTTGCTTACGTGTTGCAAAAGTGACCTGCTTAATATTATGTAGTTACTATGGCATTTATTTGGTAATTTTAAAATGTAGGTCTGATGCCATTGCATTTGCCATAACAAATACTTTGAAAAAAGATATAGCCTCATGCGTGTAGAATCAAGACATATAGTATACCACATGGAACTTAATGTATCAATCTAAATCAAAACTAAGTTTGAAAAATAAAAAACCCTGAACTTGTCAAGGACCCGTTAAAAGAAATGCTCTTTTACTCAGAGCCGCAATTATCAACAATATTTAGTAGTGAACTTAAAATTCACTGTACTAATAAATACTCAACATTAACAATCGGACACCATCAAAGCATATATAGTTCAAACTCATGTTCAAGACAAACCAATAGAATGATCTTAAATATAATGAATTATAATACCTATATGTAGTAGGTGTTATCCATTTCAGGGAAGGCTTTTTGGACTAAGGGTACCATGATACTTTCTGTTTTGTCGAGACCTGCTTTGGTCTCTGGTTTGATGGTTGCACGTGCTCTGTCATCCTGCTACCTCCAATAAGCTTTACCATTGTCATCATTTATTGCAATGGAACCTTCATTAGAGGCATAACTATTTCAAAGTTCACAACCAAAAATAATAACATAAGTAAAAACACAATTGCTAGTTATGTAAAAAAGAATTTAAGAAAGAAGTTCTTAGCAAAAAATTGTCAAGGCAAAAAACAAAGACTCTTGGAGCTTAACTGAAAGATGCCTAAATACATAAATATAACTTCAAATCTCATTCAACAATTGAGGATAATGATTTATGAAAACTTGAAACAAACGTGGGAATAAGGATTTCTAATGTCACATTCCAAGGAATAATTTTTCAATCCATGAAACAAACACCCTCATTCTTATAATATTCTTAAAATTAAAAATATATTAATCATAAACATTAATTTATCATTCTTTAAAAAAACACTCTTTCAAAAAATGTGAAATTTTTCTCCATTTTCCCCTATACTTCCTACCCGCAAAGCCCTCCCTTCCCCTCCCCTCCAAACTCCCAAACTAAGCCTTAAAGTTTAAATTAAGCGTATACTATTTTTGTCTTAAGAGCACATGTCAAGGAATTCATGTATAATAATTATATTTTAAAAACAACAATTTTTTTTGAAAGACAAATAAAAAATGAAATACATAATTTTCAATACAATTTTTTTATCTTTAGTACATTAACAAGTGTTATAAGGACACATGTTAATATTTCCTTTAAATTAAAATGTTTTGTATTTCACTTACATCCTATGAAATCCGGATAGGTAGTACGGGTACGAGTACGATACGATATAGGTACGTAGATACGTGAAATTTTTAAAATTCAGGATACGATACGGCTAAGATACGTTAACAAAATATTTATACTAAAATTTATATGCATGTAAAATACTTGAAAAAAATAAGCATTGATTACTCTTCAATACTATATAATCATAAAAGTCACAATTAAAAAAAAAATACATGTGATCAAAATAAAAAATGTAAAATTTTGGTATAAATCATATGTTATTTTCATTCATATGTTAGGATATCAATAAATGCATCTGAAGGTGAGAAAAACACACAAGAAGGGGGGGGGGGGGTTGAATTGTGTGGAACAGTTCATCAGATGCACTTCAGAAACAGGTCTTCAGATTCACCCTTCAGAAGCACTGTTCATCAGATGCACTTCTTCAGACGTTGACTTTTGTTGACCTTCAGACTCAACCTTCAGACGTTGACTTATGTTAACCTTCAGACTCAGCCTTCAGACGTTGACTTCTGTTGACCTTCAGACTCAGCCTTCAGAAGCACCCTTCAGACTCAGCCTTCAGAAGCACCCTTCAGACGCAGTCTTCAGACTCAGTCTTTAGAAGCTGCTTCAGACCCAGTTTTGCTTCAGACTTGCAACAAAGCTTCTATGATTTCCTTCTTGCTCTTAGCTTGTTCTTCCATAACCAATATTAAATACCAAACATTAAGGACATGGTTCTGCACACTTAGAACAAACATTAGCAATTCCAATTTTCTTTTTAACACTTTGTTATCATCAAAACCCAAAAGAGAGTTGTTCATGCATTTTGTTCCAACAACATCAATAAAAAAACTCAAAATAAAGTTTGTTTAATGTTTATTGATTGAATCTCCTCTCTCTCA
Source organism: Medicago ruthenica (assembly GCA_018208015.1). Classification (NCBI taxonomy): domain Eukaryota; kingdom Viridiplantae; phylum Streptophyta; class Magnoliopsida; order Fabales; family Fabaceae; genus Medicago; species Medicago ruthenica. The sequence continues at coordinate 35,193 of WNNG01000010.1, read as the reverse complement.
TTACTTTCATCTATCAAAAACATAATTTTTAATTGGTTAATCGAAAAACAACTATAGTGATTCATATCTTAAATTGAATCATATACATCTCCATTGAATTTTAACAATACAATCCCACTTTTTTACCCTTCATTTTTTTCCAGAAAACGTCTATGTAAAGTATCTTATAAGTATCTATGTGCATCTTGTTGGAACAAAATGTATGAACAACTCTCTTGATGATAACAAAGTGTTAAAAAGAAAATTGGAATTGCTAATGCTTTGTTCTAAGTGTGCAGAACCATGTTCTTAATGTTTGGTAATTAATATTGGTTATGGAAGAACAAGCTAAGAGTAAGAAGGAAAGCATTGAAGCCTTGTTGCAAGTATGAAGCAAAACTGGGTCTGAAGCAGCTTCTGAAGACTGAGTCTAAAGACTGCGTCTGAAGTAGTGCTTCTGAAGGCAGAGTCTGAAGACTGCGTCTGAAGGGTGCTTCTGAAGGCTGAGTCTGAAGGTCAACAGAAGTCAACGTCTGAAGGTTGAGTCTGAAGGTCAACAGAAGTCAACGTCTGAAGGTCAACAAAAGTCAACGTCTGAAGAAGTGCGTCTGATGAACAGTGCTTCTGAAGGGTGCGTCTGAAGACTTGATTCTGATGAACAGTTCCTGAGAAGCTTTTGAAGTCTGACCTGGAAGGAAAAACAATTGTCACTGTCTGCATTTAATGTCTGCAATGTCAGAACAACTCCAATGGAACAGTTGTCTCCCTAGCCAAAACATTCTCCAGCTTTTAAGGAAAGAATTCAACAAATGCGTGCTCTGTTTTCTGCTCAGTTTCAGCACACAATTTCAGCTGACCTAGCTCTACAATTGCAACAGCTCTTTGCTGGTTTTCTGGCAATTCTCAACAGCTATCTTTTCCTCTATAAAAGGGTGAAGATTTGAAGAAGAAAATTGCTAAGACTTTTGAAACAAAAGAACTGAAAGTGTGCTCTGTTTTGCTGTAAAAATTCGAAGTCCACTAAAACTCTTAGAAATTCTTACAATCTATTCATCTTAGAATTTCTTAAGTTTAGAGTCTTAAACCTGAGTTGTATTTTGTGAACACCTCTGATATTTGATCAAGTGTTCAACTAAAACTTAATCTCTTTGTAATTTAGTTTGATTCAAGTCTCAGTCTGCGTGCTGAGCAATCTGAAGTCTCTTTACTTTGTATATTGAGCAATTAGAAGTCTCTTAGCTTTGTGATTTGAGCAGGGAAGTCTCTTGACTGTGTGTCTTGAGCAGGGAAGTCTCTTAACTTTGTGTTTTGAGCATAGAAGTCTCTTGCTAGGTGCTTGAGCATTTGAAGTCTCTTAACTTTGTGTTTTGAGCAATTGTAATCAGTTTGATTATAGTTAAATCTCTTGTAAGTGACAGGGGGACTAGACTACTTCCGGTTTGTGGAAGGAACTAGTATAAAAACATTATGTCTCTCTCTTTCCCTTTCTCTTTACTTCTTAATCCGCTGCATAAACACTCTGAAAAAGTTTCAGAATCCAATTCTAAACTTAACCAAAGTTTTGAGAAAGAAAAAGATTCACCCACACAATTCAATCTCCCCCTTCTTGTGTGTTTTTCTCACCTTCAGTTGGTATCAGAGCTCCGATTCTGATATTCAATCACTTTACAGTGAGTCAGTGAGATCCTGAGAAAAACATGTCATCCAGTAGTTCACCTCCACCCTCTCCCAGAAATCAAAAAGGTACTGGTACTTCTGTATCATATGACTATGGTACAGAGGAAAGAAAATCTAGGTCACACAATAAACCTCCAATGTTTACTAGTGATCCAGAAAAGTTTTCATGGTGGAAAAGCAAGATGTACAGCCACATCATTGGTATTGATGATTCTTTATGGGATATAATAGAAGATGAAATCTCTATTCCAGTTGATGAAGAGGGTGTAGCTGTCAACAGAAGAGGCTTGAGTGATGCTGAGAGGAAGATATACCGAAAGCACCACAATGTCAGAGGTATCATTGTGGATTCTCTACCTCACACTCAGTACCAGAAGCTGAGTGATAAATCTACAGCCAAAGCCATCTTCAAATCCCTCTGCTCTAACTGTGAAGGTAACAAAAAGGTTAGAGAAGCAAAGGCTAATATTCTTGTTCAGCAATATGAGCTGTTCAGAATGAAAGAGGATGAAAATATTGAGACTATGTTCTCAAGATTTCAGACTCTGGTTTCTGGACTTCAAATTCTGAAGAAGAGTTATACCACTGCTGATCATGTGAACAAAATTCTAAGAAGTCTGCCATCTAAATAGAGACCCAAAGTAACTGCTATTGAGGAAGCTAAGGATCTAAATACTCTAAGTATTAAAGATATTATAAGCTCCCTCAAGGTGCATGAACTGGGACTTAATGAAGATGATTCTGTTAAAGAGTCTAAGTCAATAGCACTGAAATCCAAAAGAAAGACTGCAAAAGCTCTAAAAGCTATTGAATCTGATGAAGAGTTTCCTGAGGGAAATTCTGAAGAAGATTCAGAAGCTGAAGAACTTGCAATGCTTTCCAAATGAATTCAATACTTAATGAAAAGACAAAAGAAATTCCCTAACAGAAGAAGCAACTTCAAAGGATCTAGTTCCAAGAGGGAAGATTAGAAGGGTTGTTTCAATTGCAAGAAGCCTGGTCATTTTATTGCTGAATGTCCTGAACTTCAGAAGGACAGGTCAAAAGAAAAATCAAAGAAGACCAGCTCTAAGTCTAGCAACTTCAGAAACAAGCTCAAGAAGAGTCTTATGGCAACATGGGATGATCTTGACAATGATTCTGAGTCTGATGATGAAGAAGAAGCAAATCTGGCTTTAATGGCAACATCTTTTTCTGATGCAGAATCATGTTCAGACTCTGATGAAGAAGATGAGGTATACTCTGAACTTACAAGATCTGAACTGATTGAAACAGTTAAAGATCTTATGAACCATCTCAAAAGCAAGTTAAGTGAACTAAAATCTTTGAAAAATAAACATAACTTGCTGAATGAGGAAAATCTCAAACTTCAGAATCAAATCATTGAGATTGATGAAGAAGTTAGAGAACTCAGAGATGTGGTCCATAAGAAACCTGAAGAAGTTCCAAATGAACATGAAATTGCTCTTCAGAACTTTATTTTAACTAGAATCAATAGAAGCAAGGTTGCTTCTATGATTTATAATATTTACAGAAACGAAGGTGAAAGTATTGGCTTTAAAAATGATTCATTCAATCTTTCAAATGAATCAAAAATATCATCTTGTTCTGAAAATATTTTGAAAGGCACTGAGGTGTGCTTTGTGCATGCTTCTGACAGTTCTGAGAAACTGAATTTAGCAGAAACTGAGACTGCAGAGTCTGAAGTTCTGAACTGCTCAGACTTTAAAGCTTCTGAACCTAAGGGTAAGATGAAGGCAGATGTTAACACTTTGCCAAAATCTAAACCAAAAGGTCCTAAGCCTAAGAGTATGAGAAAATCAGACTCTAAACCTGAAAATGTTCAGAGTTTGAAGAGTTCAGAACCTGAAACAAGTAAGTCTCAGAGTCTGAAAAATTCAAACTCAAATTTTACTAAGACTGGGGTTATGAAACCTTCAAAAATTACTAAACCAGTCTATTCAAATCATTTTCAAAACCAGAATGTCATGCAAAGCAAACATAAGAAAGCCAATCTGTCATCTGTTTCTGATTTTTTTAAGAAAGGTCAAACTGAAGTTTGCCTTGTGTCAGGAGCTAGCAAAACTAGAGTTCTGAAGAAATCAGAACCAACGTGTTCAATGGTTCAGACTCTAAACAACTCAAAACCAAAGACCTTCAAGTCTCAGGTTCTGAAGAAATCTGAGTCAAGACCATTGAGAACTCAGGTTCTGAAGAACTCAGTTTCTAAAACTAAGACTTATTCAAGATTTAAGGATTCATATCCAAAGTATTTGAACAAGTCTGAATGTTATAACTCTAGACATAAGGTGCAACAAAAGACTAAACCTTTCAAGACTAACCATAAAGGACCCATGAAAATATGGGTACCTAAGTCTGAGATAATTTCTGTTGCAGATATGCTTGTCATCCAAAGAAAAGGAAAGATCTTGGTACCTGGACAGTGGCTGCTCGCGTCACATGACAGGAGACAAGTCTATGTTCCAAACCCTGAGCATGAAAGAGGGAGGAACTGTGGGGTTTGGAGGAAATCAGAAAGGAAGGATCATTGGTACTGGTAAGATAGGTAATTCTTCCCTGTCCATTGATGATGTTTGGTTGGTAGATGGACTGAGACATAATCTACTTAGCATAAGTCAATTATGTGACTGTAATTATGAAGTCCTGTTTAATAAGAACACTTGCACTGTAATCAACAACAAAGATAAATATGTTGTGTTCAAAGGAAATAGGAAAAACAATGTTTATAAAATCAATTTTTCAGAACTGGTTCAGCAGAAGGTAGTTTGCCTTCTGTCTGTGAGTGATGAGAAATGGGTATGGCACAAAAGGTTGGGACATGGTAACTGGAGACTCATCTCTAAGCTTAGCAAGTTGCAACTGGTCAGAGGCCTGCCAAGCATTAACTATCACTCAGATGCTCTGTGTGGAGCATGCCAAACAGGAAAATTTTCTAAAACATCTTTTAAATCTAAAAACATTGTTTCCACCTCAAGACCTTTAGAACTGCTTCACATTGATTTGTTTGGTCCTGTTGGAACAGCTTCAATCAATGGGAAGAAATATGGGTTTGTAATTGTTGATGATTACAGTAGGTGGACTTGGGTTAAATTCCTTAGAACTAAAAATGAAACATATGATGTGTTTAACAAATTCTGCAAACAAGTACAAAATGAAACTGATTTGAAAATTTTAAAAGTCAGAAGTGATTATGGTGGGGAATTTTAAAATGAACCATTTGAAAATTTTTGTGAAGATCATGGAATTCTCCATGAGTTCTCTTCTCTTAGAACTCCACAACAAAATGGGGTTGTAGAGAGAAAGAACAGATCTTTGCAAGAAATGGCCAGAACCATGATCCATGAATCCAAAATTGCAAAGTACTTTTGGGCAGAAGCTGTTAACACAGCATGTTATATTCAGAACAGGATCTATATCAGACATATTCTGAATAAAACAGCATATGAACTATTTAAAGGAAGAAAACCAAGTATTTCTTATTTTCATCAGTTTGGTTGTACTTGTTACATTCTGAACAATAAGATCTACCTAAAGAAATTTTATGCTAAGGCTCAAAAGGGTATCTTCTTAGGATACTCAGAGAGATCCAAAGCATACAGGGTGTATAATTCTTAAACACATGTTGTTGAAGAATCAATACACATAAGATTTGATGATAAGAAGCCTGGTAATGAAATATCAGAGCTGGTTGAGAGTTTTGCAGATTTCAGACTCTCAGAAGAACCTTGAGAACCTGAACAGAGTTCAGAGTCTGAAGAAAGTTCAGAAGCTGGAAATACTGAGGAAACTGAAAAACTCTCAGATGCGGACACTACTCCTGAAGATAATCAAGATCAGCATGGTTCTGAACAAGCCCCTGGTGATTCTTCAGAAGCTAATCCACGCAGAACCTCATTTAAGTACAAGTCTTCACATCCTGAGGAGCTGATTATTGGGAACAAGAACAGTCCAAGGAAAACAAGATCAGCATTCTGTCAGAATGATTCTATGATTGGACTTCTATCAATGATTGAACCCACAACAGCTGATGAAGCACTTGCAGATGATGGATGGATTATAGCTATGCAAGAAGAACTGAACCAGTTTCAAAGGAATGATGTCTAGGATTTAGTTGCAAAACCAGATAACAAGAACATCATTGGAACAAAATGGGTGTTCAGAAACAAGCTTAATGAACAAGGAGAAGTGATCAGAAACAAGGCAAGACTAGTTGCTCAAGGCTACAACCAGCAGGAAGGAATAGACTACACTGAGACATTTGCTCCAGTTGCAAGACTGGAAGCAATCAGGTTACTTCTTTCCTATGCAGTTAATCATGATATCATCTTATATCAAATGGATGTTAAGAGTGCTTTTTTAAATGGAGTTATTTCTGAAGAAGTTTATGTCAAACAGCCTCCTGGTTTTGAAGATGTTAAACATCCAGATTTTGTTTTTAAACTTAAGAAATCTTTATATGGTCTGAAACAAGCTCCCAGAGCTTGGTATGAAAGGCTAAGTAATTTCTTACTTAAAAATGATTTTGTAAGAGGTCAAGTTGACAATACACTCTTTAGAAAAACTCTTAAGAAAGACATCTTAATTGTGCAAATATATGTTGATGATATCATATTTGGTTCTACTAATGCCTCTCTTTGCAAAGAATTTTCCAAGTTAATGCAGGATGAATTTGAAATGAGCATGATGGGAGAATTGAAATTCTTTCTTGGAATTCAAATCAACCAATGCAAAGATGGTGTGTATGTTCATTAGTCCAAATACACAAAGGAGCTTCTGAAGAAGTTCTAGCTTGATGATTGCAAACTGATGACAACACCAATGCATCTAACCTGCACCTTAAGCAAAGAGGACAATGGCTCAAAAGTAGATCAGAAACTCTACAGAGGTATGATAAGTTCTCTGTTATACTTAACTACTTCTAGGCCAGATATTTTATTTAGTGTATGTCTGTGTGCTAGATTCCAGTCAGATCCTAGAGAATCTCATATGACTGCTGTCAAGAGAATCTTCAGGTATCTGAAGGGAACAACTAATCTGGGACTTCTGTATAAGAAATCCTTAGATTATAAGCTAGTTGGATTCTGTGATGCTAATTATGCTGGGGACAAGATTGAAAGAAAATCCACCAGTGGAAACTGTCAGTTTCTTGGTGAGAATCTGATATCCTGGGCCAGCAAAAGACAAGCAACTATTGCTTTGTCAACAGCAGAAGCAGAATACATCTCAGTTGCAAGTTGTAGCACACAACTGCTCTGGATGAAACATCAGTTGGAAGACTATCAGATTCATGAAAACATCATTCCTATCTATTGTGATAATACTGCTGCAATATGTCTGTCTAAAAATCCATTTCTGCATTCTAGAGCCAAGCATATCGAAATTAAACATCATTTTATAAGAGATTAAGTTCAGAAGGGTGTTTTAGATATTCAATTCATTGATAGTGATCATCAATGGGCTGACATATTTACAAAACCCCTCACAGAAGACAGATTTAATTTTATTAAAAAGAATCTGAACATGCATTTCATCTCTTGAAAAACATTTCATCTCTTGAAAAATATGCTTGAATCTGAATAGAAACTGAGACTCTAAGGTTCATCAGAAGCTAAGGCTTATCAGTCACTCACTAGAGAGTCTGAAGAAAGTTAAGTTTCTGAAAAACTTCAGAATCTGAGTTTCAGAATCTGAATTTCTAACTTCTGAATCTGCTTAGTTATCTAACTATTGGTCAGAATTTGTTAAGATATAACTCAGGGCAATGATGAATTAAGCTTTGAAAGTTATGCTTTGTCCCTCCCAAAGTCATCAATATGCAAATGTGTTTTTCTGTTTTCAGTTCTGAAATGGTTTTAACAAAAACACAGACACATTATTATTCATCATAATTGCTCAAATTGATATCAGATATGTTCAGTTTTTGAAAACATATTTAAAAAACTCTGAACAGTTCTGTCTGATAGTCTCTCTTTGGTATCAGACATGTTCAGCTTTTCAAACACATTTACAAATCCTGAACAGTTATGTCTGGAAGAGTTCAGAAGCACTGAGCTAAATACTCTATTTTTCAGTTTTCTGAAAAGAGTTCAGTTGTACTAAAACCTTCAGTTGGTATATGATCTGAACAATTTTGTTTAAAATAGTTCAGTGATACTAAACAGAATGTACTGAACAAAGATGCTCTGAACATTGTTTTTATCTCACATGCTTTCATACTCTCTTAAAAATTCTGAAATTTTCTTTTTGTTGATGACAAAAGGGGGAGTAAAAGTAAACAAGTATTAAGGCTCCTGAGCTCAGAATATAAGTTAATTTTTGTCAGTTAATTAACATATGAGAGGGAGTAAAAGGTATTAAGGCCTGAGCTCAGAACATAAGTTAAGTTCTGATTAAAATTAACTTATGAGAACTGTTTTAATCTCTTAGCCTTTGAATTAAAATTTTGTGAGACAAATTACTCTTGGTGAGTTGAAATGAATTTAAATAACTTGGATAAGACTCAGGGAGCTTACAAAACTCATCCTGTGGATTATCAGACTTAGGGGGAGAGCTTACAAACCTCATAACCTGAAGTCAGCTTGTTATTTATAATTCTGAGTGATAATTTCATCTTATTGTTTTAAGTTGAATTTAATTAACATGGATAAGAATCAAGGGGAGCTTGCAAACCTCACCTTGAGGATTATCAGACTAAGGGGGAGCTTGCAAACCTCATCCTGAAGTCAGCTTGTTAATTAAAGTTAACAACAATTCTAAAATTCTCACACTTTTGATTTAAACTGAATTTAATTAACCTGGATCAGACTCAGGGGGAGCTTGCAAACCTCACACCCTGTAGTCAACTTGTTAATTAAATTAACAACAATTTTCTATTAATACTTATGTTTGTCATCATCAAAAAGGAGGAGATTATTGGAACAAAATGTATGAACAACTCTCTTTTGGGTTTTGATGATAACAAAGTGTTAAAAAGAAAATTGGAATTGCTAATGCTTTGTTCGAAGTGTGCAGAACCATGATCTTAATGTTTGGTAATTAATACTGGTTATGGAAGAACAAGCTAAGAGCAAGAAGGAAAGCATTGAAGCCTTGTTGCAAGTATGAAGCAAAACTGGGTCTGAAGCAGCTTCTGAAGTCTGAGTCTAAAGACTGCGTCTGAAGAAGTGCTTCTGAAGGCAGAGTCTGAGGACTGCGTCTGAAGGGTGCTTCTGAAGGCTGAGTCTGAAGGTCAACAGAAGTCAATGTCTGAAGGTTGAGTCTGAAGGTCAACATAAGTCAACGTCTGAAGGCTGAGTCTGAAGGTCAACAAAAGTCAACGTCTGAAGAAGTGCGTCTGATGAACAGTGCTTCTGAAGGGTGCGTCTGAAGACCTGAGTCTGAAGACTTGCTTCTGATGAACAGTTCCTGAGAAGCTTCTGAAGTCTGACCTGGAAGGAAAAGCAACTGTCACTGTCTGCATTTAATGCCTGCAATGTCAGAACAACTCCAATGGAACAGTTGTCTCCCTGGCCAAAACATTCTCCAGCTTTTAAGGAAAGAATTCAACAAATGCGTGCTCTGTTTTCTGCTCAGTTTCAGCACACAATTTCAGCTGACCTAGCTCTACAATTGCAATGGCTCTTTGCTGGTTTTCTGGCAATTCTCAACAGTTATCTTTTCCTCTATAAAAGGGTGAAGATTTGAAGAAGAAAATTGCTAAGACTCTTGAAACAAAAGAACTGAAAGTGTGCTCTGTTTTGTTGTAAAAATTCGAAGTCCACTAAAACTCTTAGAAATTCTTACAATCTATTCATCTTAGAATTTCTTAAGTTTAGAGTTTTAAACTTGAGTTGTATTTTGTGAACACCTCTGATATTTGATCAAGTGTTCAACTCAAACTTAATCTCTTTGTAATTTAGTTTGATTCAAGTCTCAGCAATCTGAAGTCTCTTTACTTTGTGTATTGAGCAATTAGAAGTCTCTTAGCTTTGTGCTTTGAGCAGGGAAGTCTCTTGAATGTGTGTCTTGAGCAGGGAAGTCTCTTAACTTTGTGTTTTGAGCATAGAAGTCTCTTGCTAGGTGCTTGAGCATTTGAAGTCTCTTAACTTTGTGTTTTGAGCAATTGTAATCAGTTTGATTATAGTTAAATCTCCTGTAAGTGACAGGGGGACTAGACTACTTCCGGTTTGTGGAAGGAACTAGTATAAAAACATTGTGTCTCTCTCTTTCCCTTTCTCTTTACTTCTTAATCTGCTGCATAAACACTCTGAAAAAGTTTCAGAATCCAATTCTGAACTTAACCAAAGTTTTGAGAAAGAAAAAGATTCACCCACACAATTCAACCCCCCCTTCTTGTGTGTTTTTCTCACCTTCACATCTATCGAGTATCGGTATTTGATACACATATGATACAGATACATCTCTATTTTGGAATATCCAGGCTTCATAGCTTACATCCTTAATAGTAATTGATTATATTAAATCAAAGCTATTTCAAGTTGGCCTAATATAAAAATTTAATACGGTATTAAAGTCTTCTCCAAAATATCTTGTGCCACAAGTTATGAAGATTCTCAGAACCTCCTCAAAGTATCATACTTCCAAAGCTTCTAAAGATAAGAAGTTCAGAATTCAGAATGTTTATATGAATGGAGTTCATAATGATCATGAACATTAACCCATAATATTTCCAGAAATAATAAAGGATTTCTTCATGGATTAACAAGAATATTTAAAGTCATTTGTTACAAACAATGATGAACTCAATGCAAAGAAATATTCTTCGGGACTTCAAAGAAAGAATCATCTTGTTAGTCAATCATGAGGAATATTCTTCTATAGGCCAAAAACATATTCATTATTCATTAAAGGCTTATGAAAAAATGAAATACAAACATGAGGAATATTCTTCTAAGAATATCACCCTAGATATTATGCATGATGCACTTCATTTATGTTTCACTATTAGGATTTGATTACATCAAATGAAAGTCTTACAGACCAAACTAAGTGAACCAGATGAACATTCTGAAGTTCAGAAGGTTCGTTCAGCTACATGCTTTATCTGACAGAAAGGTACAGTAGGTACAAAAGCAAAAGGAAAAAGAAAAAGCAAAAAGCAAGATCAAGTCAGATTCAATTAGAATTAGACACATAAGGGAGCATGTACTGTTTAGTATCAGCAAAATTCCCTAAAACATGGACATGAAGTGACAACTCCACTTTTCTCTCTCATGCATAAGTTCCAAGACAGATCTGCAAATGCATAGATCCAGGAACTCACTGAAGTTCGTACGAAGAACAAAATTCATATTATGCAGAAATTCATCAGATGTTCATACATATGAACCCAGAAACATTCTGAAGTTCATGCGATGAACCCATAAACATTTAAAGTTCAGAATGTTGTTCCAAAATTTAAAGCAAAAGTTGCTAAGCAATGGGACACGTGGCACAAGGCTATTGGACACGTCCTAACAATTACATGAGGTTAAGAAACTCTATAAAAGGAGTAGAAGACTTAGCATTGAAAAACACAACTAACAAGCATACTTAAACAACTTATTAAAAGTGTTTAAAGCTTTAAAGCTAAACTGATTACACAAATCAACTCTCAAGATTCATAAAATCTTAAATAGTGTGCAACAATCCTCTCTTATCTTCTCAAAGATAATATTCTTTTTCTTCTTGTCCTCATTCTTACAAACTTCCAAATCGTTGTAAAGAAATTCTCAGCTAGCTTTAAGTGTGTAAAGTGTTAGTTGAGTGAAAGAAAAGTGCAAAGTCTTGTGTAAGCCCGCTGAGGCTAGATAATATAGTTTTTGCCTGTTGAGGCTAGATAATACAGTTTGTAAGCCTGTTGAGGCTAAGAGAAAACAAGAGGTAAAGTCCATAGTGGCAGAAGTGTAAGGTGCAGAAGTTGAGAAGGTTCTCTCAAGCATCATAGTGAAAATCTCACAGTTGTGAGGAGTGGACTAGCCCACATTGGGTGAACCACTATAATTCTCGTGTGTTATATTCTCTACCTTTACTCTTTATTTTCTGCATTAATGTTTGAATTCACTTTACATACCATTATCACTTTGTTCATTATTTATTATACTAACATTTCAGAACGTACTATAGAACGTTATGAACTTAACCAAGTTTTTATTTCTTCCAAGTATCAACATGAGAATGATTTACCACAAGTGAAGGTTAAATTTAAAAAGGGTCATAATTAAAACCCCCCTTTCTTGTGACTATTATTTCCACTTCAATTGGCATCAGAGCTCTGCCTCTATGGTTTGAGCACTTAACATTATATGAGGAAAAGATCCAGAAAGAAGTGATGTCAAAACCTGCAAATCAAAGTACATGTCACACATGCAACATTGTGGGATATTTCAAAACTAGACGCCCTCTGAACAAGAAATTGCAAAGATGGCAACCTGAGATGACTTTGAAGAAAAAGAAGAGTCAATACATGAGAAAAAAACAAACACAAAAAGTGAAGAGATAATAAATTATAATCCTTATCTTTTATGTAAAGTGTTTAATAATATGTCATATGACTCATGTATTTTATCTTAAGTATGAACTTTTAAAAAATAACTTTTCTGGAATAAAGGAAGAAAATGTGAAACTACTAATCTTGAATATGAAATATCTTAAAACCATTCAAGAATTGCAGCACTCTAATTTTAAAATGTTCGAGAAACATAAGATTCTCAATCAGCAAAAAAGTTGTAAGTTTTAGAAAATTCTGAATTTTTGAAACAGAATGTTATTTTGAAAAGGGAAGTAAAAAATTTGAAAAAAGACATAACCAACTTTCTGAAGTCTGTTAAGACCCTTTAAAAAAAAGTTGGTTCATGATTCAGAACCTCTCACAAACAAAAAGGAAGGTAAAATTTGAAAAATGACACAACCAACTTTCTGAAGTCTGCTAAGACCTTTTAAAAAAGTTGGTTTAGGATTCAGAACCTCTCACAAACAAAAGTGAGAAGGTAAATTAAAAATGTTCATTTTGCCAAAGAATTCAACATAATGAATATGTATGTTTTTTTTTTTTATAAGAAGAAACTTGAGAAAAATCTTCATTTCAAGAATACTTTCATCATAGATTAGAATACTCTCAAAAGGCTGAGAAAGTTAGAATATAATGTTTTTATTATAACATACTGTCGTGGTGATTTTTGGATATCAAGCTATTAGTTAGCGTTGACTCGCAATTTTAAGTCCACCACCGAGCTTTTATTTTTCCAAGGAAAAGGGGGAAAGTTCGAAAAAAAATCTATTTTTTAGAGATCAAAGGTCCGGGGGTTGGTTACACAAAGGGACTGTATTAGCACCCTAAGCGTCTATAGTATTCTATAGGAACCTCTTGTTTTTATTTATCTTGTGCTGAATCGACTATTTGCTTGTAAATAAAAGTCTAAGTGTAAAAAAGGACTAAAGTGATGCGTGAAAGGAGAGAAAAATGTTTTTGTTAATCTGTTGATTTGGAAAGACAAATTCTTTTGCCTACATACCCGAATGTGATCAAAATCATGTAGTTCGGGGTAAAAAGCCGAGTGATTTGTTTGATTGATTTTAAAGTTTGAAAATGTTTTTTAAACGTAAAATGAGCCAAAGTGGCGAAAGAGTGAAATTGATTGATTTTAATTGTAGAAAAATAAAATCTAATATGATTAAAATTGATCAAAAGTTGATTTTAGGGAAAATGAGGAATCACTTGGTTTGAAAACCAAGGTTTGTTAATAAAAGATATTTTTGATGAGGTTTTAAATATTTGAATGTTTTTGATTTTTATGGTTTTTCTACTTGGAGTCTAAGAGATTAAGCGTGATAAAAAAAATAAACTAAGCGCGAGGGATTTCATAATGACGTTGGATCAAAATGAAAATCCTCTTTTCCTTGGATTATACTAATCACTTATTTTGATTTTGATTTTTGACATAAATTGGAATAAATAAATATGCATGCAATGCAATTTTCTCATTTATATTTACATTGGTTCCTAGAATACATTATAAAGCATAATATATATCAAATGCATGAACGTAAATATGTATGCAATGCAATATTCTCATTTATAATCAAAAAAAGAAAGTGGTAAATAAATGTAAAATGCAAGATATGATATTAACACTAATAAACTAAAATAAAGCAAATGAATAGATAGTAAAAAAGAAAAAGGAAAAACAAATGGAATAATAATACTAAATAAAAAAAAAAGCAAGTAAATAAAGGAGAAAAAAAAGAAGAAGAAAAAAAGAATCATGAGATAATGTTGCATATTTCTAGAGAAATTTTTGACTCAATAAGCTTAAATAAGCTATCGTTCAAATAATCACTTATTTGAATAAGCTAAAAAGCGATTAAAATAAAGAAAATGACTTATAAAAATAAGCCAACAAAATAGAATAGAAGATCTGAAAAAATCACAATGTTAGTGTAAAAATTTGACTAAATAAGCTTAAATAAGCTATTATTCAGATAATCACTTATTTGGATAAGCTAAAAAGTGATTAAAAAAAGTTACAGAGGGGGGGTTTAAATCTGAAAGGGGTGATCAAATAGCTCAATAGATTTAGCACCCAAGAACCAAGGCACATCCCCTTCAACTAAAAAAAAAGCAAAAGCAAACAAAAAAGAGAGTGGGGCCCGCGGTCAAAGGAAGAAGGAAGTCAACTCCTTCTTCCTCCGCAAAGCCATCAGCCATCATTAACAAAGCTCCATCCTTCATGAAAAAAAATTCAACAACTCCAAAACTCAAACGAACCTCAAAAATTACAAATGAATATACCATCTTGCTCGATTTTTCGCATTGATCATGAATCTATGCTTAGATTTCACAGTAGAGACTTGTGTAGAAAAAAACGTAAACAACAGCTTCAAATTTAAAAATACAAAAATACAAAAACACAAATTAAGCAATTCTAATCAAATTTAAACATTGGAAAAGCTTCACGACACTTTCAGGAACATAAATCAACCGGAATATAACTTGTTTAACCTTTGAAAATGGTCCAACTCACTAACACTTTATCTTGAAAAATTGTGGTTTTAATTTCACGATTTTGGATGGTTTTTTTTTTTAGGTTTTGAGTGTTTTTGGTTTGTTGGAAGTGTTTACGAACTTTTGACGGAAGAATGGTGGAGTTTAATGAAGAAATGAAGATTTTGGAATTTTCGATGAAAATTGTGATTTTTCTCTCTCAAATTTTCGGCCCCCTTCCTATTTGATTTTGTTGGGTACTTATAGAGGGAGAAACTTGGTCAGCAAGATTGCAAAATTAGGTTAAGTGGGGAGTAAGAAAGGGTAGTTTGAAAATTTTGCAAAAGAATGATTTTTATGGTACTTTTTTTATGATTTTTGGTGGTAAGTGATGATGTGTTGGATAATGATGAGGTGTTATGTGTGATGATGATTCTAGGTGCACAAATTGTGGAGAAAGAAATGAAATAGGAGTGAAATGTACATTTTGGGTGAATTTGTCAAAGTTAGTGTTTTTTTTTAATTTTGAATCTTGATGATTTTGAAAATAATAAAACAAAAATGGTGTGAAATTGTGATTTTTGTGATTAGAAATGTAATAGGAATGAAAAGAAATAAAATTGGAATGTTTGGTGTGAAAACACATTTTTGAAAGAAAAAAAATTTACTTTTGGTCAAATGTTGTTTTTTTTTTTTGAAAAAAAAACAAAAATTTTAGGAAATAAGAAGAAAGAAAAGAAAGTTTTGGTTAGGGTAAAATTGGAGTATGACAGATGCCCCTATTTAAGTTTCTTCGTGCGGCGACTCGAAGATGAAATCTTTGATTCAACAAGCCGAAAAGACTTAAGTATAGAGTATGCCAATTTTGACCCTGAAATGCCATGAATGCTCGTGATGCAAGTGTGAATGCAAGATGGTAAAGATGATCTAACTGGGGAAGGACTCAAACAAAAGGATACCCGAGTTCGTTAAAGAAAGGGATCTGACTACACTGGAGATAATGTGGTGTTAACCGGGGAAAAAGGTCGACTACTAACGATGTGAGATAGTGTTGAGTCTTTTGTGTTGGCTGCATGTTTTGGCAAAAACCAAAGTAGTGAATAGAAGCATCTCCTCATCTAGAACATTTCTTGAGTTGGAAGTTTTCCATTTTGAAGCCATTCAGAAGCTGAAAATGCCATCAGAAGCTGAAAGCACTGTAGCACTTAAGAAGCTGTTTTCAGGTTCTGATGCCTATGTTGACTTCTGTTGACTTCATCAGAAGCTGATGTTTTTCAAGTTATTTTTATACGATTCTTAGCGACATTTGGCAAGGATTTGTTCCAGGATTATTGCTTCTAGATTGCTGTTGAATTGGAGAAGATTTAATGAAGATTTGGTATTAAATTATGAAGCTCGTATTATTTCTGCAGAATCTTTAAAAGATACATTCCTGGTTTATTTGTTTCCTTATTGGATTTCTCATAATTCAGAAACAAATCTAATTTAGAAGATTGTGTGCATAATTAAGAGCTTTGCTGAAGGTTATAAAAGGAGGAGTATTGCTGCCATTCAAGATGGACGTAGAACAGAGTATTATTCAGAAGTAGAGTCTTTGTTTTTAAACTTAAGAGTTTTTATTGTGCACCACTCAGTTTGAGTTGGTTTAGGTTTGTTATTGAGTTGTAACTTCATTCTAAGCCTGTAGGTACGAATGAAGGTCTGTCATTGAAATTGTGTTCAAAACAGGGTAGTTGTTAAGGGTTGTTCAAGTAGCTGGGTTTAGTTGCTTGAATAGGAAGATAGTGGATTCTATTACTCAGAGTTGGGTAGAAGTCTGACTAGGAGGAGTTTAATTGCTAAGGCTGGGAACTGGGAGTCAGTGTCTTGAGTCTTTGGGTTAAATCCTATAGTGGATTTCCTTCCTGGATTGGTATCCCCCAGAGTAGGAGGTGTTTACTCTGAACTGGGTTAACAAACCTTGTGTGTTCTTTAGCTTTCCTGCACTTTTTATTTCTGCTATTTATCTGCTTTAAATTGTGCTAAGTCATTGTTCAGAACCTGTTTTGGTTCAGAACCTGAAATCGCTTAAGTATTGCCTGGCCAGAATTTCAATTGGCATCAGAGCAGGCACCCTGCCTGTAATTTGGGGAGATCCAGAGGTCTTAATATCTGGCAAGCATGGATAGAGAAGGAGGCTATGTCAATAAACCACCCCTACTAGATGGCACAAACTATGAGTATTGGAAGTCTAGGATGTGTGCATTCTTAAGATCTATTGACAGCAGGACTTGGAAAGCTGTGATTAAAGGCTGGGATCATCCTGAGGTTTTGGACAAAGATGGTAACAAAACTGGAGTATTGAAGCCTGAAGAGGAGTGGACCAAAGCTGAAGATGACTTGTCTCTGGGAAATTCAAAAGCTTTGAATGCTATTTTCAATGGTGTTGACCAGAACATGTTCAGACTTATCAAACAGTGTACTGTTGCAAAGGAGGCCTGGGAAATTTTAAAGACAACTCATGAAAGAACTTCTAAGGTGAAGATGTCCAGACTTCAGTTACTGACCACCAAGTTTGAGAACCTGAAGATGAAGGAGGATGAATCCATTCAGGATTTTTACATGAATGTGCTGGATATGGCAAATTCCTTTGATTCTCTTGGGGAGAAGATGTCTGATGAGAAGCTAGTAAGAAAAATCCTCAGGTCCCTGCCCAGAAGGTTTGATATGAAAGTGACAGCTATTGAGGAGGCTCATGATATTTCTGCTATGAAGGTTGAAGAGCTCATTGGTTCTTTGTTAAATTTTGAGACTGCATTCTGCAAACAGCCTGATAAGAAAGGGAAAGGTATAGCCTTTACTGTGAATACTGAAGCTGATGATCAACAAGAGTCTGAAGAGGATGACTTATCAGAAGCTCTTGTGCTGCTGGGAAAACAATTCAACAAGATTCTGAAGAATGTTAACAGAAAAGCCAAAGCCAAAGGTCAGAACTTCAGATTCAATAACAAAAAGCAACAAACTGATGAGAAGAAGACCAAGTCTGAGGAGAAAAGTAACCAAGCCAAAGGTGTGCAGTGCTATGAATGTGAAGGTTATGGACATATCAAAACTGAGTGTCCTACTTTTCTTAAGAAGCAGAAGAAAAGCCTAGCTGTGTCATGGTCTGATGATGGTTCTGAAGAAGATGATGATAGTGAATCTGGTATGTGTGATACTGGTCTGGTAGTGAGGTCAGGAGCTATCTTGAAGAAGGAACCTGCTTTAGAGTCTGAGACTTTTTCAGAGTCTGACTCAGAGTCTGAAGGTTCATCTGTGTCTGAAGCTGTTAAAACTTCATATGATGAACTAGCTGACAACTACAGGAAGCTGTATACCAGAAGTGCTGAGGTTTGCAAACAAGTGCTGGATCAGAAGGAGACTATTTTTCAACTGGAGGCTGAAAAGGGAGAACTACTTGTGCAGAATTCAGATTTGAAAGAAGAAGTGAACCAGTTAAATTCCCAACTTGAACATATGAAAAAGCAGGTTAGAATGATGAATACTGCTACTAATGTGTTGGATGAAATTTTGGGTGCTCAGCAACAAGGAAAAACTGGATTAGGCTTTGATGATCAGACTCAGAACTCCAAACAGAAGATTCTTGATTTTGTTCCTGCCACTAAAACTGATAATCCTATGATTAGAGCATCTCAGATGAGACCTCAGAAACAATCCCAGATGCAAGCTCAGAAAAGACCTCAGATGCAAGGTCAGAAGCAAGTTCATATGCTACCTCAGAAGCTGTCCCAGAAATTTTTCAGAAACAGAAGGAGGAGAAATCATCCATGGATTTGTCATCATTGTGGACAGAAAGGGCATATCAAACCATTCTGCTTCAAACTTTATGGCTATCCTGAGCATTTTCAGTATAGAAGAGTGCAACCAGCTGCCCCCAGACACAATGTTCAGAAGGTGTGGAAGCCCAAGGTTCAGAATGTAGGACTTATAGCTCACACTTCTTTGAGAGCAACTTCAAAAGAAGACTGGTATTTTGATAGTGGGTGTTCAAGCCACATGACTGGTGTGAAGAAGCTGCTGAGCAATATCAGATCATACTCCAGAAGTTATGTGACATTTGGAGATGGTGTAAAAGGTCAGATTCTGGGTATTGGTGATTTGATCAGAGAAGGGTTGCCCAGACTTAATGATGTGCTACTGGTGGAAGGATTAACTTCAAATCTGATCAGTATTAGCCAACTTTGTGATCAGGACTTGAAGGTTAATTTTAACAAACTAGAGTGTATTGTTACTGATCAGGAAGATAAGATTCAGATGAGAGGCTGCAGATCCAAAGACAATTGTTACTTATGGGTTTCTGAAGAAGAAAGAAGTCTGACCTCCTGTCTTATGAGCTCAGAAGAGGAAGTCAAACTCTGGCACCAGAAGTTGGGTCATCTGCATCTGAAAGGCATGAAGAAAATCCTAAGTACTGAAGCTATCAGAGGTGTACCAAATCTGAAGATCAATGAGGACAATGTTTGTGGTGATTGTCAAATTGGGAAACAAACAAGAAAGTCTCATCCCAGATTAGTTCACCAGGTAACTACTAAAGTAATAGAACTTGTTCATATGGATTTAATGGGGCCTATGCAAGTAGAAAGTATTGGAGGGAAGAGGTATGCATTTGTAATGGTAGATGACTACTCAAGATTCACATGGATCAGCTTTGTTAGAGAAAAGTCTGATACATTTGAAGTATTTAAAGACCTGTGCATTCAATTACAAAGAGAAAAAGACTGTGGCATAGTCAGAATCAGAAGTGACCATGGCAAGGAATTTGAGAACAAGAGTTTTTCAGAATTCTGTGCTTCTGAAGGTATAAAACATGAGTTTTCTGCACCTATCACACCTCAGCAAAATGGTGTAGTTGAGAGGAAGAATAGGACTTTAGCAGAATGTGCAAGGGTTATGCTGCATGCTAAGAAGTTGCCATATATGTTATGGGCTGAAGCAATGAACACTGCATGTTACATACACAACAGAGTCACTTTGAAGAAGGGTACTACATCAACTCTGTATGAATTGTGGAAAGGGAGAAAGCCTACAGTCAAATATTTCCATGTTTTTGGGAGCAGATGCTATATCTTGACTGACAGAGAGAATAGAAGAAAACTGGATCCTAAGTCTGATGAGGGCATATTCCTGGGTTATTCAGTGAACATCAGAGCTTACAGGGTGTTTAATTCCAGAACCAAGATTGTGATGGAGTCCATAAATGTGGTTATTGATAATTTGTCTGCTGAGAATGAAAAGAATGAGCCTGAAGTTGTTCCAGAGCCTGAAGCCTCAGAAGAACAAACTTCAGAAGCAGAAAAGCTTTCAGAGTCTGAAGAAGCAGAAGATCAACCAGATCAAGTTCCAAATGGTAAAGGGCCATCAATTAGAGTTCAGAAGGATCATCCTAAAGACTTGATCATTGGAAGCTTAGATCAAGGTGTCAGAACCAGGAGATCAGATGCTGCTGCTACTGATTCATGTTTTGTGTCTAAGTTTGAACCCAAAAATGTGAAAGAAGCCCTGACTGATGAATTTTGGATTGAAGCAATGCAAGATGAGTTGAACCAATTCAAAAGGAGTGAAGTGTGGGATCTGGTTCCAAGACCTGAAGGGTTGAATGTGATTGGTACTAAATGGATTTACAAGAATAAAACAGATGAGAATGGTACTGTAGTCAGAAACAAGGCTAGGTTGGTTGCTCAGGGCTATACTCAAGTTGAGGGACTTGATTTTGATGAGACCTTTGCTCCTGTGGCCAGACTAGAGTCCATAAGACTACTGTTAGGCGTATCCTGCATTCTCAAGTTCAAATTATTCCAGATGGATGTGAAGAGTGCATTTCTGAATGGATATTTGCAAGAAGAGGTATATGTTGAACAGCCTAAGGGTTTTGTGGATCCTAAGTTTCCAGAACATGTGTACAAGTTAAAGAAGGCTTTATATGGATTGAAGCAAGCACCAAGAGCATGGTATGACAGGTTGACTCAGTTTCTTGTGGCTCAAGGTTACAGAAAAGGAGGTTCTGATAAGACTTTGTTTGTGAAAGATGAAAATGGGAGTCTGATGATAGCTCAGATTTATGTGGATGATATAGTGTTTGGAGGGATGTCTCAGAAGATGGTCAATCTGTTTGTTCAGCAAATGCAGTCAGAATTTGAAATGAGCTTAGTTGGTGAACTTACTTATTTTCTTGGATTACAAGTCAAGCAAATGGAAGATACAATCTTCATTTCTCAGAGTAAATATGCCAAGAACATAGTGAAGAAGTTTGGTATGGAATCTGCTGCTCATAAGAAGACACCAGCTGCTACTCATCTGAAGCTAACCAAAGATGAACATGGAGTTTCAGTAGACCAAAGTCAGTACAGAAGCATGATAGGGAGCCTATTGTATTTAACTGCAAGCAGACCTGATATCACTTATGCTGTTGGAGTATGTGCAAGATACCAAGCTGATCCTAAGATGAGTCATCTGACACAAGTTAAAAGGATCCTGAAGTATGTGAATAGCACAAGTGACTATGGAATCATGTATTCACACAATTCTAGTTCTGAACTGATGGGTTATTGTGATGCTGACTGGGCTGGAAGTGCTGATGACAGGAAGAGCACCTCAGGAGGTTGTTTCTTTTTGGGAAATAACTTAATTTCATGGTTTAGCAAGAAGCAAAACTGTGTGTCATTGTCAACTGCTGAGGCTGAGTATATTGCTGCTGGAAGTAGTTGCTCACAATTGGTGTGGATGAAGCAGATGCTGGAGGAGTACAACATTGAACAAAGAACTATGACATTGTTTTGTGACAATTTGAGTGCCATCAACATCTCTAAGAATCCAATTCAACACAGCAGAACCAAACACATAGACATCAGGCATCATTTTATCAGAAACCTTGTGGAGGACAAGATTGTTCAGCTGAAACATGTAGCTACTGAAGAACAAGTTGCTGACATTTTCACAAAGGCCTTGGATGCTAAGCAGTTTGAAAACTTAAGGAGCGAGTTAGGGGTGTGTTTGCATGAAGAGTTATAGCAATTACTGCAAACTGGATGTGAGGAAGATAGAGTACCTGCCAGTTGTGCCTATGCTAAGTGTGATCCTGAACCTGAGTCTGAATCTGATATGGTTTCAAGGATCTGTGTTACCTGTTTAGATTTTATTCCCTACTTGAAGTCTGGGTCTTGTCAGAATTTTATGGCTAAAAAGGGGGAGAAAATCTTATGTAATGTGTTGATTCTGATACCAATGCAAAGTGTTGCTGCTCAGAAGTTCAAATTTCAGATGTTCAGTTTTCAGTATGATTCAGAAGTTATGTGTGAAGCTCAGTGTTCAGATTCAATATAAGAAGAGCTGTCAAGATGATATTAAGGGGGAGTATGTGTCTCAGGGGGAGTACAAGTTTGTTATGATCCTGAGTGTTTCTGTGTTGAAGAGTGGTCCTGAAGATGAAGTGTGCTCTGATACCATGATTCTCTGCAGTTCAGAAGTCAGGTTGCAGGGGGAGTGTTGTGAAGCTTCAAGGGGGAGTGTTTGTGATGATCAGGAGTTGATAGTAGCTCTGATACCATCAAACTGAAGCTGTTTTGTCTAACATAGCTCTAAAAGTGTTTTGTCCGCTGCCTAACAATATGTGCTATGTTATATCATTGTGGAGTTCTTCATTGCTGAGCTGATTATAATGAAGATTGAAGGACTTGGATGGTTTTAGCCAAAAATTTGCCAAAGGGGGAGATTGTTGAGTCTTTTGTGTTGGCTGCATGTTTTGGCAAAAACCAAAGTAGTGAATAGAAGCATCTCCTCATCTAGAACATTTCTTGAGTTGGAAGTTTTCCATTTTGAAGCCATTCAGAAGCTGAAAATGCCATCAGAAGCTGAAAGCACTGTAGCACTTCAGAAGCTGTTTTCAGGTTCTGATGCCTATGTTGACTTCATCAGAAGCTGATGTTTTTCAAGTTATTTTTATACGATTCTTAGCGACATTTGGCAAGGATTTGTTCCAGGATTATTGCTTCTAGATTGCTGTTGAATTGGAGAAGATTTAATGAAGATTGGGTATTAAATTATGAAGCTCGTATTATTTCTGCAGAATCTTTAAAAGATACATTCCTGGTTTATTTGTTTCCTTATTGGATTTCTCATAATTCAGAAACAAATCTAATTTAGAAGATTGTGTGCATAATTAAGAGCTTTGCTGAAGGTTATAAAAGGAGGAGTATTGCTGCCATTCAAGATGGACGTAGAACAGAGTATTATTCAGAAGTAGAGTCTTTGTTTTTAAACTTAGAGTTTTTATTGTCCACCACTCAGTTTGAGTTGGTTTAGGTTTGTTATTGAGTTGTAACTTCATTCTAAGCCTGTAGGTACGAATGAAGGTCTGTCATTGAAATTGTGTTCAAAACAGGGTAGTTGTTAAGGGTTGTTCAAGTAGCTGGGTTTAGTTGCTTGAATAGGAAGATAGTGGATTCTATTACTCAGAGTTGGGTAGAAGTCTGACTAGGAGGAGTTTAATTGCTAAGGCTGGGAACTGGGAGTCAGTGTCTTGAGTCTTTGGGTTAAATCCTATAGTGGATTTCCTTCCTGGATTGGTATCCCCCAGAGTAGGAGGTGTTTACTCCGAACTGGGTTAACAAACCTTGTGTGTTCTTTAGCTTTCATGCACTTTTTATTTCTGCTATTTATCTGCTTTAAATTGTGCTAAGTCATTGTTCAGAACCTGTTTTGGTTCAAAACCTGAAATCTCTTAAGTATTGCCTGGCCAGAATTTCAGATAGCTTAATGGGTGAAGTATGAAAGAAAAGACATTGCCTGCTGTCGATGTGAGAGAGCGAGACAAAACAAGAAAAGACATCGAGAAATTGAATGTGTTTGCAAGCCGCTTATTTGTGGAAACTGACACTTGACATCTTTTGACTAGACACACTGGGGACAACACTCCTGAGACTATAAAAAGGTGATTGCAAGCTGTTAGATTGTAAAACTTGCCACTTGGTACATGAGAAAGGTAAAAAAGAGTTTGCCAGCTGTTTGGTTGCATAACTAGCCACTTGGCGAGATAATGAAGATAAAAGGTAAACACCAGCTATTCGGTTGCAGAACTAGCCACTTAGTGACATAATGAAAGATAAAAGGTAAACAACAGCTGTTCGGTTGCAGAACTAGCCACTTGGTGACATATGAAAGATAAATGATAATTTGCTAGCTGTTCGTTTGTAGAACTTGCCACTTGGCACAAAGATGAAAGATAAAAAGGTAACTTGCCAGCTATTCGTTTGTAGAACTCGCCACTTGGCACAAAGATGAAGGATAAAAATGTAACTTGCCAGCTGTTCGTTTGTAGAACTCGCCACTTGGCACAAAGATGAAAGCTAAAAAGGTAACTTGCCAGTTGTTCGTTTGTAGAACTCGCCACTTGGCACAAAGATGAAAGATAAAAAGGTAACTTGCCAGCTGTTCGTTTGTAGAACTCGCCACTTGGCACAAAGATGAAAGATAAAAAGGTAACTTGTCAGCTGTTCGTTTGTAGAACTCTCCACTTGACACAAAGATGAAAGATAAAAAGGTAACTTGCCAGCTGTTAGTTTGTAGAACTCGCCACTTGGCACAAAAAAGGTGACGTTAAGACATTGGGAAATGCAACCTTGTGTGAATGATGCTTGTATAAGTGTATGAACACATAAATGTATGAATGTTCAACCTGTGTGATTGTATAACTGATAAAACTTGACAAAACAATACTGGATGAGCAAGATGGTGAGTCGTGACCGACCCGACGTAGTTACTTTGTCATGATCCTTAATTTTTACATAGATCGCCCTTTCGGGTTTTCGACCCATCAGGATGATTATTTTTCTGTTTTATGTCTCTAATTTTTGCCTGGACCGCCCTTTCAGGTTTTCAGTCCACCGAGACACTCATTTTTGCCTAAGCCACCCTTTCGGGTTTTCGACTTACCGAGTTGTTCTTTTATTTTTTAGATAAAGTATTTCTTGACTGCATTGGCGTTCACAGGACTGGGAAACTAATCACCATTCATAGTTGCAAGAGTCATTGCACCACCAGAAAAAGCTCTTTTGACGACATATGGGCCTTCATAGTTAGGCGTCTATTTGCCCCTGGAGTCGGGTTGAAAAGATAAGACCTTGAGCACTAGATCTCCTTATTGAAATTCACAGGGACGAACTTTCTTGTCAAAAGCTTGCTTCATCCTCCTCTGATATAGCTGTCCATGACATAAGGCATTCATGTGTTTCTCTTCAATTAAGTTTAACTGATCATATCTGTTTTGCACCATTTAACCTCTGACAACTTGGCTTCCATTAGAACTCTCATTGACGGAATCTCGACCTCCACAGGGAGTACTACTTCCGTGCCATATACCAAAGAAAAAGGGGTTGCCCCTGTTGAAGTGCGTACCAAGGTACGATACCCATGCAAAGCAAATGATAGCATCTCGTGCCAGTCTTTATAAGTGACCACCATCTTTTGAACAATCTTCTTGATATTCTTGTTTGCAGCTTCGACTGCCCCATTCATCTGAGGTCTGTAAGGAGAAAAATTATGATGCTCAATCTTGACCTCCTCGCACAGCTCTTTCATCATCTTGTTGTTCAAGTTTGTTTATTGTCCGTGATGATCCTGTTAGGAACGCCGTAGCGGCAGATGATCTGATTCTTGATAAACTTGACTACTACTTGCTTGGTCACATTTGCGTAGGATGCTGCTTCGACCCACTTGGTGAAGTAATAAATAGCCACTAAGATGAAACGATGTCCATTTGAAGCCTTCAATTTGATCCTACCAATCATGTCGATGCCCCACATAGAGAAAGGCTAAGGAGAGGAAAGGACCTTGAGAGTAGTTGGCGGCACATGAATTCTATCGGCGTAGATCTGGCACTTATGGCATTTCCTGGCATGCTTATAACAATCAGCCTCCATTGTCATCCAGTAGTAACCTGCTCTCAAGATTTTCCTAGCCATTGTATACCCATTGGAGTGAGTTCCAAAGGAGCCTTCATGTATCTCATGCATTAATAACTTTGCTTCATGTCTGTCCACACATCTGAGCAAAACCATATCGAAGTTTCTCTTGTACAAAACATCTCCATTCAGAAAGAAGCTACCAGACAATCTTCTCAAAGACTTCTTGTCTTTGTTGGACACTCAGAGTGGATACTCTTGACTCTGGAGGAAACACTTGAAGAAGAAGAAGAAGAAGAAGAAGAAGAAGAAGAAGAAGAAGAAGAAAAGAAGAAGAAGAAGAAAGAAGAAGAAGAAGAAGAAGAAGAAGAAGAAGAAGAAGAAGAAGAAGAAGAAGAAGAAGAAGAAGAAGAAGAAGAAGAAGAAGAAGAAGAAGAAGAAGAAGAAGAAGAAGAAGAAGAAGAAGAAGAAGAGGAGGAGGAGGAGTAGTGGCATGGAAGAAAAGCCACATGTGATGCTTATCGATCTATACCCAACAATGAAAACTCAACAAATGGAGATTAACGAGAACATTTTTTTTTTGCAACAAAAAATTCATTCTCTTCAAGGTGGGAGAACATGAGTCTAAAAAGACTACTGGTGGGTGCATGAGAACATCTAATTCTCTATTTCTAGTTCATGAAGTTCCTACTAAACAAGAGGAATAAGAATGCTAATATATTATTCCTGTCATACATGCCACCCTAACAGTCGGTATGACTTCAAACTTAAGACTTAAAAGAAACGTTTCATGGGAGGCAACCTATTTGTTAGTTTTTGTTAGATTAACATTAATAATAGTTGAGGCAAAACCTTATCGTCTAAAAAGGCTTCCCTAACCTCTTTCATCTTCCCATTGACCAAAAACAATACACCTCAAACCTCCATAACAACCTAAAACTCTAAACATATTCATGCTCACACAACTACACCAAGTTCTCAACAAAACTTCATCCATAACCTTTATTTGCCATATTATAACTTCTACCATAACCTAAAACAAGTTAAAACATATAAATTCCTCCATATGTGCGTGTATTGTATGTACTTTGATTTGCGTTTAGAACGTCTTCAAGTTGTATGGTCCAGTGACATGTGCATATCGACTGAGTGATCACCCTGATTCAATTTTAAGAAGATTAAGTAGGTAGAGAAAGGCTGTGTTAGCTTTTATGTGTGTTTTAGTTGAGTTTTGTAAATAAATCGTTCAAAAGTCATGAAAGAGAAACCATGGGAAAAAGACCTTGAAACATGTCAAAGTCACCCAAACCAGACAACTTTGTGACCGTACTATTCTTATTACAAGTTTTATCATGTTAATTCTTGAGGTATAGTTGTTATAGACGTTTCAATGATGAGAAATGGGACAAGCAATGAAGAAAAGCAGAAAGACTGGCTACTTCCTACCTCGTGTTGCATGCTATGAGCCACACATCGCGACATTGAAGGAATTCATAAGTGTTTTACTACTGCCTCACTCACATCCAAGACTCTAAGCTTCACATTATGAGAAATAGAAGAATTCATAAGTGGTTAATTACTGTCTAAGTCGGACCAGGGACTATACACTTGCATCGCGAGAATTGGAAAAATCACGCATTGAAGAAGCCACTTACTAAAGAGGTGAAGTGGAGATGGTAATTATAACTAGGTTATTGTGCTGACCCAATTGGAACACTAGGTTGCTTAGAAATTAAGTCAAAACATGCCTATAAATACAAGAGGCAAGCAACTCAAGAATGATCCATCATAAGAGAATTAAAGAAACACAAATTAGGGTTTTGGAGAAAGCTCAGGAGGAGGCAACCAAGGCAAGGATAAGAGGAAGAATCAATGAGAAACACCATCATGGTTATGTTAATTATTCCTTGATATATGTCTAGCTAAATTATATTTGATTAGTTAAGTAGTGGATCTTCTTTATAATTGATTTATCATGTAACTTTAAATGATTCTATGAATATTCAGTCGATTACTTTGCTATTTTATCC
This sequence comes from Medicago ruthenica, assembly GCA_018208015.1. Classification (NCBI taxonomy): domain Eukaryota; kingdom Viridiplantae; phylum Streptophyta; class Magnoliopsida; order Fabales; family Fabaceae; genus Medicago; species Medicago ruthenica. The sequence continues at coordinate 7,591 of WNNG01000010.1, read as the reverse complement.
GGTTAATCTTGTTTTTATTGCTTTTTATGTGTTCAATGAGTACTAACCCTAACCTTGTTCCATAAATTTAATTTTAGGTAACAACGGTTATTAACCCTAACTTTGTTGGATTTACCTATTTTAACCGTTCAATTACTGATTAGATTTAGATATAAACTAATACAATTGTTACTTACTTTGGCGTTCTTAAACATTCAAGGGTTATGGCTCACATAAGATATTAGGGAGTGGTAACCGTTGAAGAGAGTTGGTGACCAAGACATTGGTCTAAGTATTTTGTTCAAAGGTATTGACATCAAGTAATCAGTAACATTCGTATTCATAGTTTCTAGTACAAAACAATTCAGAGAAGTGATTTGAACAACCTAATCATCCACCTTACCTTCATCTTATTCTTTCATTACTTTTATGCATACCAAACTTGTGCCTAGTGCAAACTCTCCAATTTAAACATCCTATTAATAATCGATACTTTTGAGTAGAAATTACACAATTCCTGTGAAGACGAACTCTTTTCTATAAATATTACTACTTGATGAGTGATGACACACTAGTACACTTACTAGTTTTTTTGTCATCATGGTCTTAAAAAAAAGTTACAAAGAAAAAATTCAAATGATTTTATATTTAGGGGCGAAGGTAATACTATTCATATAATGGAAAATAAACTAACTTCTATGAAGCATGGATGTCATGTATCTTCTAAACTCCTTGGAGTCTTCTTCTGCAAGTTTCTTTTTACACTTTGCATTTTGGATGTTAAAAAACTATCAACCGTTACTAGAAAATAATTATTTGATACACTTTGTTATGCCATTTTTAAGAAGTTATACAATTTGAAATTTCGAATGTCCTTGGACGTTGTATTCGAATTTCTTTATATTGGTCTTCAAAGTAATAATTTTCGAACTCTTGTGCTGCCTACAAGACATTCTTGTGACTTGAATAGTGAACTTCAAAGAGATGGTAGTGTATTTTGATAAACTATGATTAATAATCAAATAAAAAAAACTTTCAATTAAATTTTGCATGCAAGAGAACCCCTCTCCCATGAAGCTAAGTATTATAACACCCTGAACGCTGAGACTGATAAATAAATAATGAATCATTCAATTAATCAAACATCAAAGTGTTACTGTTCATCAAATATCTCATACTAAATTCTCATGATAAAAATTTCATCAAATACATAACAGATCACAACGGAAATTAAGCATCTATCTCAACATATCATGTCTCGGTTCACAACATAAAATCTCAAAGTATAACTATATCAACAACATAATCATATAGATCCATCAACATCAATCCAAAAATCAAAGTAAAACGACCCCCAAAAATCCTAGATCAGAACATCTAAACTAGACTCCTCAAAGCAAGAAAACGAGTAGGAATCACGCCATCCCCAGCATACTCACAAGCAAAGCTAGTCCTTAACCTGCACGTCTACACTATGAGGATGTAGGCGACCAAAAAGCCACTAGAGAGTAAGATATACGTTTAACATAAAGGATTTATAAACGCATGTAAGTTCAGGCAAAACAACATCTTCATATAAGCATACATCATATTAAGCCTGATTATAATTATAAAACATGAATAACGTATTTTCATCAAAAAATAATCACCAAGTCAAATACATGTCAATCACATCTCATCAACATTATCAGTTATACAGTTACCAAATAGATGCACAAGTTCATGCCAAAATATTGCCACATACGACTCATCATGTTCATGAAATGCGCCTAAAAGGACTCTACATGCATGTGGTACCGATTTGGATATCAGAGTTATGTTACTAAGTGATTCCCCGTCTTTAAATAATTGGAAAATCGAAGAAATGTTACCGAATAATCCACCCGTCTTTAAATAGGACTGACTTATGAATGCATGGACTCACATATAGACTCGACAATGCACACCAGTCATACACCTCATTGTTATATAATTCACATCATCATATAACATATCATCACCAAATCAACATACCAATTGCATTGTCAAATCAAATAAGGTCGCACACATCAACAAGTCAAATAATCAAAGCATCATATCATCATATTCAACAACTCAACATCATCGTTTATCAAATCATCAACACATCATAATCATCATAACAAAACGTCTTCATTCAATCACATTCACACGATTCACAAACACATCAAGTTAACAATGTTCAATCGCTTATTATTAACTAACTTATTACATATCATCATTAATTACTCATCTTAAAATTAAATCACAAGTTAATCAATATCCATTTTAAATCACTAAGTTTATTCAAGAACATTCCAAGTTACATCGTTCATGTTATGTGTAATAACCCACTTAAGCGAGGCATTTAACAGTGTTACAGGAATTAAACGTATAGGAGTGGCAAATTGGTAAATAGAGAGAAAGATTCAAATAGGATAAATATGAAAATTCTTCATATTTATCACTTATTTTTCTTCTCTCCAAAATCTGAAATTTCTTCCCTCTCCCTCTAGGAAATCGCCCTCATCAATCTTCTTCCATAATCCATCAATTTCATCCTTAAACCTTTGGGATTCAAGCAATCAAAGCCTTGGGAAACTTGGAACAAGAAAGCTAGGCAAAAACCAAGGAAAAGAAGATTTCACAAGTTGGAGTTTGGGTTTGGAGCTTAACCAGCTTGCTACTAATCATAGGTGAGCTCATCTTGGGTTTTAGAACCCTCCTAGTGTGAGTTTTGTGTGTTTTTCTTCATAGGAGAAAGTTATAGAAAGTTAGAGTTTTTGCCCTAAATTCCTTGCTAGCCAAAATCCTTGCTTGTAAATGTTTTTAACTGTTGTTTTATGATGGAAAATCGTTTTTAACATGTTTAGGAAGCTTGGGTATCCTTGAATGGGCAAAAATGGTGGAAAATCACATTTTTATACATGTTTGTGCTGTTACGGACGCTGTAGCGACGGGCTGTCGCTTGTAGCGACCAGGAAGGATTATTCCCTGCCTACCCGCGCTTGTAGCGACCACACTGGCGCTTGTAGCGACCAGGGGCGCTTGTAGTGACCAAGGGGGCGCTTGTAGCGACCAACCCTGGACAGCACAACCTAGTTGAGCTGTTCTGGGGGTCCTGGTGCGCGCGGGCGTGGCTTTTTGCAACTGACTTCTTATAATATATTTTGGAAACTTAGCCCACCATTTTAACTCATTCTAAATGCTTCCCAATGGTTATAAAAGTATAGGAGTAAGGATTATGCAAGGCTTGGAAAGGTAGGGTTTGAGGTTTATCGAGTAGGAAAATTCTTATAGCGGCATATGACAACGATATGCCGAATTCCTTGATAGGAAAACAAGAGTTATAGAATGAGAATCAAGTTTATAGTTGTATCCACTTTAGGATACAAAGTCATAGAAATGGTTTATCAATCATAGTTTCACTTAAAGTTTATAGTGTTGGTTCTCCAACAATTATAGGAGGCTTATGAGAACGATAAGCCAAGTACCATATGTCATAGGTTAAGAATTACAGGAATTGTTTATATGATCAAAGTAATAGACATGTATATGTATTTATACACTCATTTATCAAAGTCAAAGAATAATAATAATTCAAAGTCAAAGGCATGTTCAGCAGACTCCGGGATTCGCCGGATGGGACTTCTCCGAGAGGGCTGTCCACATGCAATTTCATAGGGAGTCCGGTGTTAGCCTGATATGATAGGAATTTCACCGGTTCATAGGGAGCTGTCCTCGGGGTTACTCCACCCGGGCCGCACTCCGTAAAATGAACTCAGATTAATTGTTTGTTCAACGCTAACAGCTAACATAAAACACTTTATATGCTTTATGTTATACAGTTATAGTTAAAATCATAGTTACAGGAAGCTTTATAGTTCAGGCAGATTATAGTTAAAGTTATAGGCTGGATTACAAGACTTGGCGATTATAGCATTTCCCCAAATTGCCAAGGTAGGCATGGCGACCCTAGGTTCCCTGTGGTTGCCAACAGTAGGTTGGGTAGAGCTCACTGAGACATTATGTCTCATCCGATTCCTTCTGGTGCAGGTTCACAGGCAGGATCTCAGACAGCACGCAACAAGGGTAAGGAAAAAGCTTTGGACTGATTGTGCTGATGTTTTATGTTATGTTTCATAGTTGGACTGTATTATATGGTTGTATTTTGACGTACTTGTATCAAAAAGGATTTGTATAAACTTTGGGTTTGTAATATTACAATGTGATGTAATATTTGATTTGAACTTTTGTATTGTAAATTAATGTATCCAGTACGAAATTTTAATACTCGTATAAGATCCTAGACAATCTTAATATGGGTATTACAATTTGGTATCAGAGCAGGTCGATTTAGACCGTGCCTTGGGTTATTAAAATTCAATTCAAGTTTGTGGATCTTTTGGATCCGGGACATTATTCTAAATGTTATATCTGGTTGAAACTGATCACTTTGACTTGTGTATGACAGTTAGGATAAGATGTCCGGGAGGAGAAGAGGTCCTGGCAGGCCTAGATCGAATCAGGCAAATGCTGAGGAGGCCGGAGGAGACCCTAATATGCAGTTTTGGGCTCAAATGATGCAACAGCAACAGGCGTTGCAACAACAATATCAAGAGCAGCAAGCTCAGGCTGCATTGCAGCATCAGCAGATGATGCTTATGATGCAGCAACAAGCCCAATAACAGGCCCAAACTCAGCATGAATGGATGGAGATGATGCATCATGGACAAGGTGCTCAGCAGCAGACACCACCACCAGCAGTGGCAAATCCATCCTTCCGGGAGTTTAACAGAAATCACCCTCCTGAGTTTAATGGGGAAGGTGAACCTCCAGAAGCCAAGAGATGGCTAAAGCAGATTGAAAAAGTGTTCCGGATGGTGGAGTGCCCAAAGGAAAGTAAAGTGTTGTTGGCTACTAACCAGTTTAGAGGCGCAGCAGAAGATTGGTGGGAATCTGCTCAACGCCGAATGATAACAAATGATGTTGAGATTAACTGGGATAACTTCAAGGAAGCTATGCTAGAGAAGTATATCCCGATGTCCTATAAAGTAAAGAAAGAACAAGAGTTCCTTGAGTTGAAGCAAGGTGGCATGTCAGTCACCGAGTTTACAAAGAAGTTTGAAGAATTGTCATATTACTCCTCTCACAACGAGTATGCCGGTAATGAGAACTGGAAGATGAATCAGTATAGGCGTGGGTTGAAAGGTGAAATTGATACAGCAGTGAGCCTTCAGAGGAATATCAGTTATGATGAAATGGTTCATGATAGTTTGGTTGCGGAGGCGGGTTTTGCCAAGACCGCTAAAGAGAAAGCTGCAACATATGAAAAGAGAAAGGGCAAGTTTCAAGATAGGTACCATGAGAATAAGCCTAAGGGCTCTCCTAAGAGGGGTAAACAGTCATTTACACCACAGGCGAATGACACTTGTAAATACTGTGGGAAATTACATCGCGGTGAATGCATGAGACGTACGGGTGTGTGTTTCTGGTGTAGGCAGCCGGGGCACGTTTTTGCTAATTGTCCAGAAAGAAAGAATAAGAGTGGAGCTGAAGGGACTACAACAAGTAAAGGCAGGGTGTATTCCCTTGATGGCCAGAAGGCTTTGGCAAATGAAGACTTGATTGCTGGTATGTGTTATTTAGGCCAGAATCCAGTTAAAATACTTTTTGATTGTGGTGCAACATGTTCATTTATTTCTTACAAGTGTGTAGAAGCATTACAGTTGTCTATGTCACCGTTGATACCTCCTATGACGGTATCCACCGTGTCATACCTCATTTTTTGACCAATTTTCATTTTTGTTTTTCTCGTCCTCTTAAGCCAGAAATTCTCGTCGTTTCAGACGAAATTTCGGCAGAGAGGTATTTTAAAATACCTCATTTTTTGGTTCGTTTTAGGGCCACTTGTTATCTTTTTTTGTGTTTGTTTTTCATCTTTACTTTTAGTCTAAGTTTTATTTATTGTTCATTTATTCCATTTTATTATTATTATTATTATCACTATTATTACTATTTAATTATTTCCTTTTTATTATTATCTTTTTAAATTTTTTTTTTTTTTTTAATTATTTTTTGGTCAAAGTCACTACAGTGTACACTGTACACTGTACACTGCCTGCATCTCCATCATCTCTTTTCCTGCCTTCTTCCTGTTCCTTTTGTCCAATTTTTCACACAAACCATTCACCAAATTCAGAAGGCAAAGACTACTTCCCACTTTTAATCATCACACATAAAATCCAATATGCCTATAAACAGAGACCCAAAAAATCAGAGAAAAAAAGGAAGTTTTTTTCATCAGAACAAAATCAAGCAACAAAACACAACACCTCCCTCTTCCAAACAACAACCTAACCGCACCACCCCCTAAATCCTCACACCCTCACTCACGGCCACCCCTTTCTCCCTCAAAACCCAGCACAAACTTTTTTTTCTTTTTCCAAACAGAACCCAGCCGTACACACTCGGCCACCTCCCCCCCAACCTACACAAAGCCGCGCCCCATCTCCCTCAATTCATAAACAACATTACGACCCAAACCAACAAATTACAAGCACAAGCCAAATACAACACATAACCGAACTCAAAAGAAACAAAGAGGTAGTTTCGAATTTATTTAAAAAATTTAGATCTACGCATTTCTACAAAGATTTTCGAGAAAATAAGGTGATATCCGAAAGTAGCAAAGAAAAGGATATTCAAAACCGTAAAAAATTTTGAAAAAAAACAATTCTGTTTGCTCCGGCGCGGCGGCGCCGCCCCCTGGGCTGGCCGGCCACCGCGCCGGGAAACTGTTTTCCGGCGAAATAGAAACAGAGAGAAGAGAGGAAGAGAAGTGAGTAGAGAGAGAATGGGAGAAGAGAAATGAAAGAAAAGTCAGAAAAAAAACTTTTATATAGCACTGGCCCAACATCCCCTTTGGTACTCGGCCCATTGCTGTTTAATTTCCCCTCTACTGCTTCGCTTTTCACACCCTCTCTTTTACCCCTGCACCCCGCTTCTTTTCTAATTTTTATTTTCTTTCTTTCTATTATTTCTTGCTTTTTATTTTTTAATTTCCATCCATTTACATGCACTTTATTTCATAGCTTCTATATTTCAGTATCTCATGCATTTTATTATTATTTCTATTTGTCTTTTTATTGTCATGCATTTTTTATTTTCTTTTATTTATTTATGCAACATATTTATTTAATGCCTTGCATAACATGCATTTTTTTATTATTATTTTTTGTTTATTCCAATGTAACATATTAATTTTATGTCCAACACTTCATGCATTTTTATTTTCTTCCTTTTACTTTATGCAACATGTTTACTTAATGTAAAATCCATCTCATGCATTTATTTTTAGTTTTGTGTATCTTGCATATTTATTTATTTTTATGCACTTGCAATTGATTTTTCTTTATTTATTGCTTTATTGTTCTTATTTCATTGTTGATACTTAGAATGTATTTAGGGACAATGTAAATATAAATGAGAATATTGCACCGACACACACATTTATTTATTCCGCTTTATGTAAAAAAAACGATAAAACGTAAAAGTAACGAACGTATCCGAGGAAAAGGGGCTCTCACTTTGATTCAACGTCTTTGTGAGAAAA
>WNNG01000009.1:0-108981 GCA_018208015.1 Medicago ruthenica | reverse complement strand
TAAAACTCTAAGACAATTCAAGGATGAAGACACTCTTCAAAAACACAAAAACATCATTTTTGCTTAAAAGCTTTAAGTGAATACAACTCAATAACAAAACAACCAACTCTAACACTTGAGTGGTGCACAAATCAAAGCACTAAGCTTACATACTCAAAACTCTAAGTATGACTCTCTCTTCTGTTTTGAATGATATTCTTCAATAGCAGCGTCCTCTATTTATAATCTTCAGCAGCACCATAAATTCGAACAAAATCTTCAAAGATATGTTACCAGAATTCTTTTAGAAGCAAATAGAAGCAATTATATTTCTGAAATATATTTTCCAAAGATTGCTTTGAAAATATATTCACAAATAATTGAATCCAATCTTCAACAAATATCTTCACGCAAAAATACTTCCTTCTAGAAACGAAGCTTGGATAAATCTTCAATTAAATCTTCAAAAGATTATGTGAGAGAACTAACAGCTTGAAGACACAAATTCTGAACGCAGAAACCAGCTTCTGAACATGCTTCTGAAATGCAGCTTCTGAAGGTTCAGCTTCTGATGAACATTTCCAGCTTCTGAAATTCTGTTTCTAGCTTCTTAAGGCACAAATTAGCTTCTGAAGACGCATTGCTTGTACATTTTGATTTTACCAAACATGTAGCCAACAACCAAAAATCCAACATATGCTAACTATGATTTAATGAAACAAGCGGATAACCTCACACAAAGCTTCTCACATCAACTATTGCAGAACCAACCTAAATTGAGTACTACGTTGTCGAAAGAAGGGAGTAATTAAACGGCCAATAATCAAACCTTTACTTCATAGGGCGTTAAAGAAAGTGGTAATTAGAAAAGCCAATGGAACTGAATAATTTCGGGTTATTAGTGCCTACTTTAATCCTAGAGATCATTCTTCAAGAGTACTCACGTAGTTAACCAATTGAAAAAAGCATTAAAGAACGGGCGAATCTAATTTAAATTTGAACATTGTAAGACATAAACTGAATAAAAGACTTTATTAATAATATCAAAAAAAAATAAGAAGGGGTTCATCATGGAACCCTAATCAAGAGGTTTAGTTGCTCATGGTAACAGAAATCATAATAAAATAATAGAAAAACATGCCTTAGAGAAAACAAGAGAATGAAGAATCTTGCCTTGAAGCTCTGATGTTTGACCCTTGCCTCCAACCGTCAAGTGTTTCTGAATGAAAAATAATGAGAGCAAGGGTATCTATTTATAGCGAATGATTGGGTAGGGTTTAGGAGAAGAAAAATGGATTTTTTGCGCCGATCCGACTTGAAAAACAAGCTGCAGGCAAAATCTTCTCGCAACCGGGTGCTAGCTATGCCCACATTGGCAATAGCCACGACTAGGGAAGTATCCTCACTACCTCAGGCGTGAGTCATGCCCAGCCTAACGGGAGTCACGCCCAGGACAGCCCTGGATGTGTGGATTCTTGTGTTTTTCTCTCGTTTTCGAACGTTCTTCTGTCTGGAAACTCCTAGGAACTTGAAATGATTTTTCTTCACTTTGTATTGTCTTCAAAAAACCTTCTCAAAACCATTGACTTCAATCTTCATATCCTTGATCCTTCACGTGATGTCTTGATTTGTCAATTTACATGATTTCTCACTACAAAACACTCAAAACACCTATGGAGTTGCATGATCTAGGATGAAAGTGAATTACAACTCGATTGAAAGAAATACAATATATTCCTCAAACCATTAACAAATCCTCTATCTCTCAACTTATTTGTCATCAAATGCAAAGAAAAGTACTAAAAACATAGCCAAAAATGTCATATGATGCTCTGTCATCATTTTGCCTTGTTGAATCGTATCACTGTTCTTTGATTCCTATCAATCTTTATACGGATTGTCTTGAATCGATTCAAATATTGTCTTAATCGTATCAACCTTCATAGTTTCAACTTTGTCGATTTACACATGTCTCAATCGAATCACACTTACTCTGATTCGAATCACAACGTTGTTTTTGCCTATAATATTGCACTTACCACTCATTCCTATATATAACTATACCCATACCACACCCAAACTACTGGATCAATTGCAAGTAACATTCTAGAGTCTCCAAACCTCTTTCTCCACTAGTTCTCTAGATTAAACACTTTTTCTAAGATTCTTTGTGGATTTTGAGTCATAGATTGCTAGGGTGCTATATGGATTGTATATTGGTTTCATTCAAGGAACATGGTTGGGAATCAAGGGTCCAAAGGTAAAAGATGGATTTCTTTCCACCTCCAAGGTGAAGTGTGGGGGTCTTTCTAATCTTCTCAAGTTCAAGGGGATGTAAGCTCCGGACATAGCAATCAAGAACTCAAGCTGAAAGAATTCCAAGGATTGCATGAGAGTTTGAGTTTCGAAGACTTAGAGAATCTCAAAATTTAAGGGTTACTTGAAGATTGGTGGGTTGTGATTGCTTAGGATTGAAGATTAGAGTTATCGAAGGAACTCTTTGTGTAACATCCGGTGGCTCCCAATGGGCTGGCCTCCCTATCTTTCAAGGGTCGAGATGTACTCATGGTCTTCTCCACCCCCCAAGTGGAGTTTCATGCCTTCCGTGGGAATCAAACCGTGTACCCTGGAGGCTATAAGTACATGGCCAATGCATTCCCACTACCAATTGAGCTAGCACCTTTTTTGTAACATCCGGTGGCTCCCAATGGGCTGGCCTCCCTATCTTTCAAGGGCCGAGATGTACTCATGGTCTTCTCCACCCCCCATGTGGAGTTTTTGCCTTCCGTGGGAATCGAACTCTGTACCTGGGGCTTAAGTACAAGTTCAATGCATTCCCACTACCAATTGAGCTAGTAGCTCAATTGGTAGTGGGAATGCATTGAACTTGTACTTAAGCCCCAGGTACAGAGTTCGATTCCCACGGAAGGCAAAAACTCCACATGGGGGGTGGAGAAGACCATGAGTACATCTCGGCCCTTGAAAGATAGGGAGGCCAGCCCATTGGGAGCCACCGGATGTTACACTTTGTAATCATAACAATTTGTAATCATTTGTCAACCATAGTGGAAGTCCTTGATAGAGATGTATTCAATCAAGAAGAGTAGACGTACCCTGAAGCGAGGATGAAAGGGGGAACTACTATAAAAATTCAGGTGTTCTTCTCTTCCATATCCTCTTTGATTTGGCTTTATTATCTGTATATGAATCTTAACGTTTGTAGCTATTTGATTTGATTGTGTTTATTTTTTATACTTAACCTAATCTTAATTTATTGAATTAAGATTCTTTTCAAATTAAGTTTTATCACAATTAAACTTCAATTAAGTTTCAAATCATTAATTCATATACTTTGTGTTCCTTAGTGTTAGTTTGGTTTATTGCAATTAGGTTTGGTTTGAGCTTGTCTAATTTTGTGAATTGTATATTTGATTATTGATATCTGATGTGCTTATTAAGATTCAACATTTGAACCTCTCAATTCAATATTGAATCTTAGTGTTTTAATCATTGTCTTAATTTTTGTTGTCGTTATTGTGCATGAATCCGAAAAGTCATACATTTTCTAATCACGCTTTCGCAAAATTCTTTTGAAATTTAAAAAACACTATTCACCCCCCTTAGAGAACCTTCTTGTTTGTCATATATACCAATAAGAGAGAGAGAGAGGAGACATAGAGAAATTTATACTAGTTCCTCTCACAAACCGAGATTAGTCTAGTTCCCTTGCACTTCCAAGGGATTTTCATTATAATCACTAAGGATCACAATTGCTCAAGCACACAAGCAAAAGACTTCAAATGGTCAATCACACAAGAAAGAGACTTCCAATACTCAAGCACACAAGCAATATACTTCTACAACCTATCTTAATCGAATAAAAGATTGTTTGCGTTTTATACTTGATATACAATCAGAGGTGTAAACAAATACAAAATAGAGTGGACACTTAAGACTTAAGAGTTTCTAAGATATTAAGTTTGTAAGAAATTCTAAGTTTAAATGTAATTTGATTTTGACAAAGTAAGGGCTATCCCAAAATATGCAGATTTTTTTTAATTTCTTCAAGTCTTTAGCTCCTTGTATAGAGGGAAATCTGAGAGACGTTGGAGAGGTGTCGACGCATAATTTGAGTCCTTGAGAAGATTAATCACAAACGTTGGAATGTTTCTTGATTTGGTTAATATTGTTGAATTGTCATTCGAAAATCCTTTGCTTCAAAAGGAATTATCCGTTTCATTCCAATTGTACTTGAAGTTCTTTGTTTGTATCTGCACGTGGTCAGAAGAAGATAAAGTGTACTATCTGAGTCTGATAGTGACTTCTTTAGAATAGGATAAATCTTATGTGTCCTTTAGAGTCTGATAGCCTTCGGAGTCGTTAGTCTTCAAATGTTCCTGATCTTCAGAGTCCGACTTATTCAGATGCTAGGATCCTTCAGATTCTGGTCCAGAACTTCATCTTCTCTTAAATTTCAAATGCTCTTGTATATGTTCTTTCAGAACCATAAATTGATTTAATACATTGAATTTTAGTCTATGGTTCTGCACGCTTAAACATACATTAGCATATCCAAATGTTCTTTTAATACTTTTGTTATCATCAAAACTTCAGAGGCATTGTACAAAACCCATTTTGTTTCAACATCTTTGCCTTCACTAGCTTGACTTTTGATGACCTTTAGAGGCTAGTCAACACCAGTCCCACTTTGTATTTTTTGGCAACTCATCGCCATGACAAGGCTTCAACCTTTGACCATCCACCTTGAACGTTTCATTAGAGCCTGGTTTTTTCAACTCAAATGCTCCATGGGGTGATACACCTTTCACCACAAATGGACCAAACCACTTTGACTTTAACTTTCCTGAAAAAAATTTCAACCTAGAATAAAACAACAAAACTTGTTGTCCAAAATAAAATTCTATCTTGTCAGGTTCTTGTCATGAAACCTTTTGATCTTCTCTTTATAAATAAGCACATTTAAAGAAACTAAAATAGCCCACCTAAATTGGCACCGGGGAGAATCGAATCTGAGACCTCGAAGCGGAGCACACTCGCAGATCTCAAACCAATACCATCAGACCAATCCAAGTGGGTTAACATTTTAATTCACTTATAAAACATTTATAATAGTCAACACTTAAATATGTGTTTTTAAAACATTTTTGTAAACATTTTTTAGTAAACATTTAATAAAACGTTTTTAACATGTCTTTTATAAAAAGAGTCTTATATCGTACTCTTTTAGTGAATATTAGTCTTTGAAACATTTTAGTAAATATTACTTATAAACTTTTTAAAATCATAGTCTTTTAATTGATGTGAATTAAAACTTTTTTAAATACTATTATAAATAAAAGACTATTAATTTGAAAAAACTATTAACAATATTTAAAAAAATGATAAACATTTATCTTGAATAGAAAAAATAGAATTGAGAGAAGTTGTAGTAGAAGAAGTTAGTGAAACTTTGTAGAGAGAAGTTGGAGAATTGTTTTGGAGAGATAAGTAATTGTCGTGAATGAGAGAGAAGTGAGGAGAAGTATATATAGGAAAAAAATCGCATGTGACCATTGGGGGTACAAGCGGATCTCCCGGTAATGTGAATTGAGAAAATGTGTGGGGTATTGGCGGATTCTATGGTGTACTGGCGGAAATTTGAATGTTGTGACAGTCTTTGGGGTACTGGAGAAAACTTTGGGGGTTCCAGCGGAATCTGACAGTCGTGGGGGTACTGGTGGAATCTATGGGGTATTGGCAAAAATGAGATGTTGACAAAACATTTCTGGCTCACGAAATAAATTTGTCACTAATGCAAGGCAGATTGGTCCTTTACATTTGGATAAATCTGCCAATAATGCTAATATAATATTTTTTTTTAAGGAAACCTAAGCATGCTAACCTCTTATGGAGGATATTGCAAGAAGGGACTGCTATTATACAAAATTTGTTCAAAAAGGGGATTGTTGTTCACCCCATGTGACCTAGGTGTCACTCTTACGTTGAGGACATAGATCACGCCTTCATGAGGTGCGAGTGGGTCAGTCAGGTGTGGTTTGCTTCACATTTCACTCTAAATATATATCAATAATACCCTGAATGTGGGATTCAAAGATTGGATTAAACATACAATTCAGGCCAACAATAAGGACACTACCAACATTATAGTAACATTTGGTCAACAAAAAAACCATACCTGAATCTAATCCAAAAAAAAAACCAACAAAAAATCAGATTATAGTAGCTATCGTCTACAACATTTGTTAAACTAGAAATAATATAGTTTTTCAACAATGGTTGGAGTCCTCCGCTGAGGGATGGCTTGAAACTCAACATGGATGCTCGCTCCTTGAGTGATGGCTGTTGGGGTTTAGGTTTCATTCTCCGTTGGAGTGATGGGAGCCTGGCTCCGATTGTGCTACTTTGGCTTAAGTGATTGGCATATTTTGGAAGCTATGTGATGGAGGTGATAAAAGGAGCTAGATCGGAGAATTGGAACTAGCTACTCGGGTTGGTGGCAACTCTGTGCTCGTTTGTCCTTTTTTTAGCAATTTTTTTTATTAAATTATTACCTTAATTAAAATTATAGATAGATGTTTGTTACTTTCGATTTGTAACAAATTATGTTTATCTTTCACCAACAACATAACAAATATAATATAAATTCTTATTTTTTTTCAATAACTCCAACAATTATTTTGATATAACAATTTAGTTTGTTTGGATGCAACTATATAAAATAACTATACAAACAAACATATAAAATAATTATTACTCCAACAACTATACAATTTAGTTTGTTTGGATGCAACTATATAAAATAATTATTTTCTTATTTAATAAAATATAATTATTTTCGCTCCCGTATAAACAAATATATATTTTGAAAAAACATTCTTAACAACTGTTAATTTGAAGTTGTTGTTAGTTTTTATTTTTTGTAGATTCTAATTTTTTTTAAACAGTAACAAATGGATTCAATACTCATCAAAGTGATTTCTTTTCTTAAAAAAATGTTTTTTTCCTTAAAAAAGTTATAACAAACGGCCTCATACGACTTATTTGTTACATATTAAAATAAAAGTGATTTTGATTTTATTTTGAAGGGTGTGATTTTGATATTTAATAATTTAGAGATCTTTTAAAAAATTAAAATATATTTTTGTGTTTGTTTATCGTAACAATAATTTATTATTTGGATATAACTATATAAAAACGATTTTTTGTTACCTCTATCTTTTGTCAATTATTATTTTTTATCTAAAATGTTGTTGCGTCATTCATGGTTGCACAATCTTATTCTGTTTTAGTATTGCCGTTACATAATCCCGAAAACTTTCATATTGACATTATAAATAACCCTTATCCCATCCATATTCACACAACATCCTCTACTATTCACAAAGTTCTACTCACCCTCTGCTATTAATCAAATAATAAAATGAAGCTTGTTACAGTTTTCATCATCATCTTGTTGGCATGTGCATACCCTGCAGCCATGTCTCGAAAATTCTCAAAAAAATCATCCTCATCTGTTAATGAAGCTTTTCAACAATGGATGCTTGAATATGGTAGAACATATTCAAACACAACCGAGATGAACAAACGCAGAGAAATATTCAAGGAGGAGTTGAAATACGTAAAGAAGTTTAACAACGCTGGTAATATATCATACTTAATATTTTGATTATATTTTTTCCTCTATAGGTTAATTTCTGACCTAATCAAAATAGATGAGTTTTTTCTTTAATTTTTTTTTCTGTATTTTCTTGTTTTTTTATAGGTGAAGAGAGCTACACAATTGGCCTAAATCAATATTCTGATTGGACTGACGAAGAATATTTTGGTTCACATTTGCCAAAATATTTACCAACAAAAGAAACAGAAGAAATCCATAATATTCCTTTTGTGAAGTACGTACGCGCTATCTCATTTGTTGGTGAAGGTTTTCCTTAGAAGTTAGAAGGGCTTGTAAAACTCTTGGTTTTTGGTAGAATGCTTTATTTCTTTTTTAGTTTGGTATATAAGGCTTAACAAATGTTTCCTATGTTTTTGTTAACAAAAAAAAAATGTTTCCTATGTTGTCATTAATTTACTTTTAATGAAGCACTTCTCTTCTTCGTGTTACACAATTTTTATATGATGGACAGAGGGATAGATGAGTAGTAAGTGTATGCAAAATACTATACACACAACAGTAATTAGTGATTGTTTTGCGCTCTTAATATTAATATAACACAACAGCACTCTGACATGTCTTTGTTTATCGTCAACTAGATCATTCTAGTCAACCTAGTCAACCTCCTAAACTCAAACTAATTAAAAATAGCCAAGGCACCCATAATTAAAAATCACTTAAACTAATTATTCATCGAGCATTTATTCGCTGAGATCGGTATATAAATTCTTTCATATGAGAGCTATTGTGGTGGACGAGAGGTCAATATAATTTGTGCAATTTCTTTCAAGGTTGTGTTGGTATTGGTGATCTACTCTCAAGGTGAATGTTTTTTCATGGCATCTGCTTCAGGATAGGATTTCGACTCGACATAATCTTTTTTCAAGGAGAATTTTAGTTGATCCAGGTGGTTTTTTGTGTTTTATGTAATGAGCATGTAGAGTTGGTTTGTCACCTTTTTGTTAGATGTCCTTTTTTAGGCCAAGTGTGGTATCACGTGTTTAGATGGTCCGGGTAGGAGTTTGTTTTACCTTCAAATTCAGTGAGTCTTCTTAGTATTACGTTAGACTTAGGTGTAGGTGTATGTGTGTGTTAGGTCAGGTTTCTTATTAATTTTTTGTGTTTTCTGTAATGAGCATGTAGATTAAAATCTTTTACTCGTAAATTACAAACGATATTTTATATAAAATCTTTGATATAGATTAAAATTATAAGAATATTTGTGACTTTCAAATGTAACAAACTCAACAAACCATATTTATCTTTTTCTACGACGACAATAATATAACAAATATAATAAAATTTCTTATCGTTTTTAATAACACCAACAATATAACTTTATTATAGGAAAATTTGATTAAGCATATAATTGAAATAACAAAAAAGTCAGCCCAAAATCTCATATTCTCTTTATATATAGTATAAATATATTTGTCATTCAAAAAAAAAAGATGCCATATTTAATTTTTAAATATTATTTCCACTCTTCTCTCTCACCCCGTTTTCAATTTGTAAGTGCCATTTTAACTATTTTGTGGTTTTTTTCGCCTGTGAATTGTACCAACTCTGGTCGAACCTTGTTCAACTTCGGTTATATCAATGCAATTTGACTCTAATGTAATTGGGATCAAACCAACCAATGAACTAGTTAATTCCCAGCTATATTGGTTTGACCAACTAACTCGGTTTTTAAAACATTGGTTCAACTATGCTGCCTTCAACTCTCAGCTCATGTACCAATGATATTATGAGTATTTAGGTCTTAATTAAACTCAGTTCATTGACGTTTACATAATGTCAGTTCACATACAGCCTTTAATTTATCAGTTTCTAGATCTTATGCAAATCCAATTCAAGTACGTTTATATAAACTTAGTTTATGAACTGCCTATAAATTATGAGTTTCTAAATCTTACACAAATTCAATTCAAGCACTTTTATGCAAGATTTAAAAATTTGATAAGGAGGTAAAGATGATTTTGTCAATTTGAACTTTTTTAAAACTTGGAGGTGCAACTTCAAATTATGAGGGTGAAACTAGAAGTTTTCCTATCTTTCTACCTTAATCTTTGGGTATACATACAGGGACAATCAAGAGCCAACATATAGGTGCATGTGTTTTACATGGAATGTATGTTTATCAAAAGTTGAATATCAATTAATACAAAAGTTATAAAGAAATTTGAATATCAATTACATAATTATAATTATCTCAAAAGAGTACAACTACTTCATAACTGGCTGCAAAAACTTTAAACCTAAGGAGGCTCCAAACAATATTTCCCACTTGTGCACGGTTACACATTAGTCTCATGTTTTCCTCAATCTAAATTAGGAGCTACCCACTAATTAACAGAAGGGTCCCAATGATGCAATTGAATGGTGCAAAAACTTGCATAGCATATTAGAATTTTCAGTTTTTTTCCTTTTGTCTAACAGAAAAATTGTAGAGAATGTGTATCTATTACAAATTGTAGATAAATTGTATAAACAAATTCCTAAAGATACAGACTCTTAATGAACGGAGCTAAGCTTAGATAATCATGGAAGAACATCTGAAGGAGGACATGACGGATCTGCCGAAGACCTATGCGGCAGTCCGTCCCTATAAACCTGAAGGCCGTTCTAAAATCTCTCTTCATATGGTTCTGGGTTTAAGACTGGTTTCACATTTGGCTGTTGAAAATGTAACGTAAAATTAAATCAGCGAGAACAAGAACTATTACTTATAGATAAAGATGAAAACTATTATAAGAAGTACTCACACTTGTTTTAGAACTGGAACCACTTTGTGGATCCTTCAATGTAGTCCAATCAAATTCAAAGTCAAACTGATAACCTGCAAAAGCGCCATTTCTAATAAATTACTTTTAGAGAGTTGGAAGAATTTTCCAATGAAGAACAATAAATCTTATATATCTACAAGAAGATAACCTTCTTTAATGAATAGGTCCCGAAATAGTTTCTTAAGATATGAATAATCGGGTTTATCTTCAAACCGCAATGATCGACAATAGTGGAAATATGACGTGAATTCTGTTGGATGTGACTTGCACAAGACCTGTTAAAGAAATTGAAAATTTGCAACAGATGAAATTTGGAAAATTGACTAATTGATTAGTTTGTTGCTCAATCAATTTAATTCAAGTGAAGATTATGGGGATTTAAAGGACACATTTAAGCATGATGCAGAAAAATAAGGGTATACAAACAATAACTATCCTGAAAGAGCTTCTTGCAACTAAATATTGGTACCTCTACTGGAGTAAGCTTCTTTTTTTCCCTTATCCATTCGTATTTCTTCTCTTTAGTGACAGCTTTCATGCCGTGCCCATGCCATGGAAGACTAAAATAAAATTGCTCTAACAAGTTAGAAAGTATAACGACGAGGGCAACAAAAGAAACAAGAATCCTGCGTCCAACCGACCTTCCTCTCAAAAAGTACATTAGTACATAACCAACTGATTCTAGATCATCTCTTCTACTTTGTTCTGCAAGATAATTAAAACAAGAGATGTAAATGTGCACCCAATTTATTTAAATAAGAAATTTAATAAATAAAAAAACGAGAGAGAGCTTCTTCATGAGTATGTTAAATAAATTGCCCCAGTTACCAATTCCAAGGTGAGTGTTAAAACTTGCATATTGAGCAGTTCCAATGAGATTCTTGTTTTCCCTGTTGAAAGAAAAACAGTGCAGCCACTCATGCAAAAACAGTGGAAGAATGTGTATGAAAATAATTATGGTTTTAATTTAAAGAAAATGAAAAACTAGCATTAAAGTTGAAACAAAACGTAAAGGAAATAAAATACAAAGGAAACATAGAAAAATACAAACTTTAATGTAACTGTAGAAATATGAGATAAAGACAAAATACTTGAAAGGAAAACAAGTTTGACATCCCAAACAAAATTATATATTAGGTACCTGTATGGTATGTGCCTTTGTGTTTTAAGATCACAATACTTTTTTACAAGGCCATAGTCAATAATGTACACCTGTAATAATTAAAAGGAAATCATAAAATTTAACATAAGGACTATATGGTTTCCGTTTGTATTTTTCTACTTCCATTTAACAAAGTGACATTTTTCATTCTTGTATTTGAAATAGGAAATAATAAATGAAACTAAAAATTTTTCCCAATATAATCAGACAACAGATTATTCGAACTTGAAAAATGCCAGTGATAGATGTAAGTCATGGTTAATCTCCTTAGCAGATACGTGCCTAAATTACATTAAATGCAAAAAAGTGATACATTAATACCTGATTAATCTTGCTGCCTGAACCCATTAGAAAGTTTTCGGGCTTTACATCACGATGCAGAAATCCACGATAGTGCATATACGCTACTCTATTTATCTAGGTAAGATAGTAAACATTAAAGGTAAATCCGTAAAATACTTTTGCTTCATGCTAGAAATATGGTTTTCTTGAAATTAAATATTAAAGCTATACTTACTAGTTGATCAGCAAGCATCAATACTGTTTTTAAGGAGAATTTTCTATTGCAGTAATTAAATAAGTCTTCAAGACTTGGTCCAAGAAGGTCAATAGCCATCACATTGTAGTCACCCTCGACTCCATACCACTTTATATGAGGTATGCCGGCTTCAAATAAAAATTAGCACATTAAATACCCAAACTATTAGGTTTGCTTCATGAATAGCCAGTATTTAATAATATTTTGTACAAAAACCATATCACGAAACAATAGCAATTTGTTTAAATTCCACTACGCTAGAGCTCTGCTATAGCCACTTATTAACAAAATTGTCGGCTACATGAAAAGAAACTGAACAGGTACTTCAGAAAACTTACTTCCTCCTTGAAGAAGCCTATACAATTTGGACTCATACAGAAGTTGAGGATGCTTTGTCTTCACATGTTCCTGAGAAGCCAATGAAAATGTAGAAAAAAGAGTGATTATGAAAAGAAGAGTAAAAGAGGAAAGATTGTATTTCACGTCAAGGATCTAGACAAGCGAAAGTCTTGTGTTGTTTAAGAACATTACAAATACTTCATAAAGTTGCAACTTGCAAGTGATAACTCACTTCAGAGTTAAAGCTCATAATACATTATTTTCAGAACAAGTGTAATACACAAATAAAAATCCCGACAAGTAAATATGTTGAGTTATTTTAATGAAAGGGCAGGTGATGCGTATAGGTACGATGCGTATGGGTACGAGTCATGGTTTTAAATTGCGGTAGTAGTCGCGGATGCGGTCACTGTGATTACTATCATTGCACTGCTGCGACTCGCATTAAGGTTGTTGCAGCACGAAATAATTTTAAATTTTTAAAAACTATATAAAGCGACACCAGCATGCTACTACACAATTTATCCACTATAGTCGAGTCTGACTTTGCTCCGTAAATACTAATTAGAAAATGCTTGAAATACACGCTTGAGAGACTAAAGAAATATTTTTTTCATTATATCTAAAACATATTGGAATTTAGGGTCCCGAAATTTTAACTTTTAGTGAGATGTTTTAGATGAACATGCCTGAAATCGCTTGATTGCGGTTACGAAGCAGCCATACACATGATTGAAGATCACACTGCAATTGCGGTGCGATGCGGTTGTTGTGGCTACCGCATCAACAATATTGTGGATGCAATTGCAGATGTTGACCGCAATTTAAAACCATGGTACAAGTATTTAGGTAACTAGTTGGTACGAGTACATGTAATGAAGTTGCTACATGTGGGTTTGGATACAAATATTTTGTCCAACTACACGCAAGGGAACAGACATGTACTATAGTATCCTACCTAAGTCCAAAACCCTACCCATCCCCATCCCTACATAGTAATTGGAGTGACAAGAGTACATAACAACTTCACTCACCAGCTTAAGAGCCACTTCCTCTTGAGTTTTTACATCAACACCTGAAACAAACAAGTCCAAATTATTCAAAGAAAATATACAACGATAAAAAAGTTAAAAAACTTGATAAACTGCATACGCAAATAAAGCTCCCCAAATGCTCCACTCCCAAGTTTCCTCCCAAGCTTGAATTTTCCACCAATAACAATATCCATCATAACCAATATTCAGAATATTTCTCTCTGGTCGTGAAAATCAGAATTTTTTTTTCTGGTCGTGAAAAAGAAGTCCTTTTACTTGTTTTTTTTTTCCGAAAAAGAAAAAGGTATTTATTTCAGAAAAAAAGAAAAAGATAGAAACGCGTAAACAGTGAAGCCGGAAAAGGATTGGAACGCCATATAGAAAGAGAGGAGTTATGAGAAAGATTTTGTGGATATTTTGTGATGATTTGAAGAGAAAGATTCCTTAGACTGCACACCACATGCAGGGTTTTTTTAGGCCAAAATAATCTAATTGGAAAATTATAGTGTTTATTATTTTTTATTTTTTTGAAGGAATAGTGTTTTTTATTTTTTATAACAAATATATGTTATATTTAAAAAAGAAAAATCTCCTACAAGTAGAGCTATCAAAACGGGCTAGCCCGTATGGGCCGCCCCATTAAACTCGATTAATTGTAGGGTTTGGGCCTTAAATATTGAGTCCAAATTTTTATAGGGATTTTGAGCCCAACCCTAAAAAGCTCGGTACCTGTTTAAGCTAGCCCGTATGGGCCGCGGATAGCCCATTAGCCTACATAACAAAAAAAATCTTAAATATTATATATATTTTAAATAATTCTTTACTTAGTTGATTAATAAATTAAAAAATAAAAGTGAAAATTCAATGAATTAACACACAAATATAAATGTAATAAAAAAATTATATTTAATTGTTTCATTACTTATAACTTTAAAGATCGAATATATAAATATCTATAACCATAACATATGTAATTTATTTAAAATTATTTTCCTCGCCGTTTTAGTTTGCGACGTTTCTACGAAAATGTTTACAATTTTTTTTTTGTGCTAGGAATTATTTAAACATATTAAAAACATTATTTATAAGAAATTTTATAGGAATATTTTATAGTACTTTTTTTATTAAAAAATAAGTAATTTTTAACATGTGCCGGCCCGTTTAGCCCGCGACCCGTGTAGGGCCGGGTAGTATTTTTCAAGCCCGTATTACAACCGGACTTTTTGGCCCGGCCCGATAAAGCCCGAAGCCAGTTAGGGCCGGCCCTAAACGGGCCGGGTAGCCCGTTTTGACACCTCTACCTACAAGAGTACAAACATAAATAAAAGTTTGAGTACAAGAAGTACTCATGTCAAGAGCAATAACAAAAACAAAAAATCCCACCCATGGAAAAATAAGAGCAAAAACTAAAACAACAACAACAACAACAAAACCAACTACACTCCCATGAGTAACACCCAACCATACCTGAATAAGCAAAAACTAGGACCATAACCCCTCAATCAACCAACCCCTAGACAAATCCGCCACAAGACACTAACGGTGTCAATACATAATGAGTTCATAATCCCACTTATAGAAGGAACATGTGTGACCAGAATATTTTCCTAAAATCCACTTCCAAGAGATAAATTTAACCATATCCACAACCTAGAGCACATACGTCTCCTTCCCCAAAAAGATGTGAGGATCTCCGTAAGGACCACACAACAGTTTACCATATTAATAAGAAACCTAACCTCTCCTTTTTCCCCCACCTAATTCAAACATAAAACTAAGAAGACTCGCTAAATTGGAAGGTAAAACCAACTCTCACCCCAACCACCTAAGCACATGATACCACACCCGACTTAAAAAAAAGACATCTACCAAAAAGGTGACAAACTAACTCTATAGACTCATTACAGAAAACACAAGAAATACCACCAGGATCAACTATAATTCCCCTTGAAAAGAGATTCTGACATGTTGGAATCCTATTCTGAAGCAGCTGGCAAGAGAAAACATTCACCTTTAGAGGAGACCACGACTCCCACACCCTTGCAAGAAGCTGCACAAATTCTTTTGACCTGTCGTCCCCCACACTAGCTCTCATATGAAGGAATTTATAAGCTAATCTCAGTAAATAAATGCTCGATCATTTCTCCATACCAAAAAGGTTACACCTTCAGAGAAGGTCGGAATATTTAAAGTCTGTTGCAGCTCTCCCAAAATCATAAGTTCCCACTCAAAAAGGTCCCTCCTACACGTAAAATCCCAGACCCATACAAATCCCTCTCTCACGATCAAATCAGTCACTTTAGCCTCTTTCTAGATAGAAACTTGAAACAATCTGGGGAAACGAATTCTCAAAGGAATAGCTCCCAACCAGGGATCTTTCCAAAAATCTGTAGATCGACCATCTCTAACCTTCCTGAGGATACTATCACAGAACCAATCAGTAGATTCAGACTGACATATTCCCAATAAGGAGATCTCCTTCCACCAATTTGAGACACCATTTAAACCCACTGTGCGCCCCCATGATGATCCCACATAAACCTTTCAAATATCTTGCTCCAATTTCCACAAAGCCTCCCCTCCTATCAACCTCCAACATCACTTTCCTAAAGGGTGAGATTAACTAATCTTAAATCTCTTATACCCAATGATGTTCACTCCTAGGAGAAAGCGTCTGGTAATCTGACCATGAAATAAGTGTAGCTTGACCGAAAATTAGTTCATCTAGGAATCGAACTTGAATTCTCGCAAATAATTTGTTCGCTCATCAATTATTTGAGCTCGTTTCTTTTTTTAATGGAAGGATACTTTCATTAGACAAATTCTGGCAATAAATCAAATGCCACAACCTCAGAAACACAATGTTGATCCTCTTCAATCCAAGCAACATCTGAATTAGACGTTAGAGTAAATTTAGCTAAATAATGAGTGGTTTGATTTGCCACACGCCTAACATGACTAAAATTAATATAATTAAAACTAGAATGTAACTTGGTGCACTCCTTTGCAATTGTATCCAAGTAGGGTGAGACATGTTTTTTTGTGAGAGCCTCAATCACATTACTAGAGTTGGATTCAGCCTGAGTTGGATCAAACAGTCCCTATGGAATCCCAAACCTTTCAACATAGCCATCACTTCCGCAACATTAGAGTCTGGAAAAATTTGCAAACACTAACAGCTAGCCGCTGCAAACAGCCCATCTGCATCTCGAATAACAGCAGCTAGACCCCACCTTCCACTACAACATTTTCATTCTACGACAACGCCAAAAATTGTTGCAAAAACAAAAAAAACCGTTTTGTTAGGATACGAGAACGGTTTTTTGTAGTGGCAAACCAAGGTGTTGTCTTGACAATGCACAACGATTTTGATATCAAACAGGAACACGGTTAAGAAATCCGTAGTATTAGATTCCTTTTAAGAACGGTTCTTGAAGCCTACCACTACAAAATCAGATAAGCGTTGCCTATGTGACTCTACCAGAACGGTTTTTTTACCTTCAAAAATTTAGGCGTTGTCCTAGAGTCAAAATGTTGTAGTGTTCCTTGCTCTGATGGACCTGCAACGTCAACATTTAGCTTATAATAACCCGCAGGAGGATGACACCATAATATAAAAGCTAGACATACATCAGATCATGTGCCTACCTCAAATCCTAGATCATTAAGATTATCGTTGAGGAGAGTGTTTCAGAACAAAGTCATTCTAGAGTTAAAGTTGCCACTTCTCCCCTCTTTTTCTTCTTGAGATAAAATGAGATTGAAGTCACCCATTAGGAGCCATTTATCTGAGATATCTACTGCAGCTAATTGTTTGGTTATTAAAGTGGATTTAATACATATGTAAATATCGATTGAATTTCATATGATAATTATTCTTCTTGCTTTTAATCTTGAATGTTCCTCTCCTCTCAAAATAAAAAATATTGTATGTTCCATTATTATTTTTTTTATAGTGTCTTATGTTTCTTTTCTACATTACTTTAACATTCAACTAGTGTCTGAGTCCGTGCCAAGAGCTCAAAAAATGTACATATACGATTTTAATAAATAAAATTGGGGGTCATTAAACACATAAAAAATATCTCACACGAAATTAGTACATATTTAAGTTTTTCAACACATAAGTCAACATAAATTACAGAAAAAAAAAAAACAAGCATAAATTTAAACAAAATTAAAAATATTTTTTATAAATTAGTAATATTGTATAGTTTTGTCAAAAAATTAAGTAATATTTTATAGTTGTACATATTTGACTTTCCTAATGTAAATCATATGTAGTTTACAGTTCTATTATATTTCAAATAAGTATCTTTATCATAAGAAATATTTTTTTTCCAAATTTAAAACATAAGAATATTTACGTTAATTAAGAATATATTATATTGATATTTTCAAAAAATATATTTTTATGTCCTACTACCAATATTTGGATTGAGTTTTCATTAAAGATCCACAAAGCTAACAACAAATCAACAAAGTATATGATTTTATCCTTAACTTATTGAATGTATAAAGACTGATATGACATGCAAAGACGATGTGGTCGAACTCTGTATGTTCTTTGGATATTTGGGAAGCGCTAGGACTTTTCCATGCTATTCAATGGGACTATGAGTTAGATGCAAAGAAGGTTGTAGATTATTTCAATAGAGGTAGCAATCATATATCCGAATTTGGAGCAATTATATATAGAAGAATGTAGAAGAAGTTGCAATTGTTATTTTGAAAACTCTAAGGTTGAGTTTAGTTAGAGACAAGCGAATGAGGTCGCTCATACTCTTGCTCGAGATGCCACTTTCTTAATTAGTCCCCGTGTCTTTAATGATGTACCTCTTTGTATTTCGACATTGATTTCTAATGAAAAGATATAAGCTATTTTCCCTAAAAAAAATATTGATATGATAATAAGTAAGTATATTGAAGGACTAATATGACAATATTAACGAACCATTTTAACGTAAGAGACTATTTTGACAAACATATAGCACACTCAGGGACTACATCGAAATTTTGATACATTGATGGACTATTGTGACTATTTGTTACACATTCAGGGATCAAAATGATTATTACTCGTGTTAATATTGGTACGCCGGTTCATCTCTCTAGTATGAGCGTATGAACCAAGCACGAGCTAGAATTCTTCCTATATTTGTTTATTTTTAACAAATTTCGTAATATCATAAATAAACTATTTTTACTGACAATGTACCGATTACAAAAACATGTTTTTTTAGGGTAATTATAAAAACATATTGCAAGTGTTTTTTTAACTATTGACGAGAATAATATTCACCCAAATACATATTCAAAGTTTTTATATCATGTTTGGTATTTTCTTCAAATATTTCATATGTATTTTCATATCAATTTATTTTTGGGTCCTAGACCTATTCGTATGCTGAAGAGTTGGGCAGATTTCCTAGGTTATAGGGATTTTTTGGTTGAGAAATGGCAAATGGTGCAAGTTTCAAGTTCGGGAGGCTTTGTTCTTAAATAAAAATTGAAGTTGATAAAAAATAGTCTCAAAGAGTGGCATCAGAATCATTCTCAGAATTTGGAAAGAAAAGTGAAAAGTTTGAAAGATCGTATTTCATCTCTTAACAATCAAGGAGGAAGGCGGGTTGGGGGAGGTGGAGGAGCTACGTGTTCTTGCATCTAATTTGTTGTCGACAACCAAGTCCTTTAATCGTATGCAATGGCAAAAGTGTTGTATCAATTGGCTTAATGGAGGGATGCTAACACTAAATTCTTCCATAATATTATGTCAGCAAGAAAGAGGTTAAATTATATTATTTTCCTGAATGTTAATGGTGAGCAGGTGGAGGGAGTAATGTTCTTCAGGCTGCAGTGTATGATCATTTTATGAATCACTTTAAGTCGGGTAATTTGGTGATACCTTGGGGTGGAAGATCTTAATATTAAGAGGTTCGATGAAAATGACTGAAGCAGTTTAATTAAACCATTTATCGAAGAGTTGATTAAGAATGCAGTGTGGGATTGTGATAGTTTCAAAAGTCCAGGTTCTGCTGTCATTAATTTTGTTTTTATCAAGGATTTTGGGGTGGAGATCAAGTGTGATGTGATGCAGATTTTGTCTGAGCTTCATAGAAATGGCAAACTTACTAGAAGGTTGAATTATACATTTATTGCGTTGATCCCAAACGTAGAAAATCTACAAAGGTTGAATGATTTATGACCTATTTCTTTGGTGGGATGTTTGTACGAGATTTTAGCTAAGATGTTGGCTAATCGGCTCCGCAGAGTCAAAGGAAGTTTGATTTCTAATTCCTAGTCAGTTTTCATCAAAGGTAGACAAATTTTGGATAGTATCCTTATTGCAAATGAGGTGGTTGACGAAGCACGTAAGTTTATGATGACCGTGGGTCATGCTATTGTTTTAGCCGTCTTTTCATGTCTTTTTGTACATATTAGAGAGTCTTTTCTTGGTTTTTCATGCTGGTATTAGACATAGTTTATCAAGAATGGTCAAAGGCCAAGTGACTTTGGAATGGGCATGTTTTGCAAGATTTTGAGAAGATTTTAGGAGTTTTTGCTGCTGGAATTATCGTGCCACGATGGACCTATGTCGTGGCACGATGAGAAGAGTATCACGAAGGATTTTAGTTTTGGAAATTTCGTGCTACGATGGGATGTGCATCGTACCACGATGAAGCTTTGATGGTGTTGACTTGCTGTTTTAATGAGGTTGTCGTGGCACGATGGACCTGTGTCGTGGCACGATGGGTCGGTTTCAGAAACAAGTGCTATAAAAGCCAGGTGCATTTTCAGTGCAAGGGTTGGATTTTTGGAGAGAGAAATTGCAGAAGAACAGTTAAGATTGATCTCTGAAAGGAGTTGTTCAATTCTAGGAGACTGGAGTTGAAGCTTTTCATCCTCTTTCTTTATGTGTAATGTCTCTAAGTCTTGCTATTTTATGTAATTGAAACATGAATATCTAATTTCTCTATTGTTAGGGATGAGATTAACTAGATGATGACTTTTGCCTTGTGACCTTAGTTTGACCATTTAATAAGTTTTTTGAATCATATTTCTTATCTTTGTGCTTAATGCTTTTATTGATTGATCACCTTTAAATTGATTTATGATTCATATTGTGAAAGGGAAGTTGAATGTATGAATGCTTTAAGATAAGAAAATACTGCCGTTGTATTCTATGAATAGATGCAAACCCTTGAAACCATTTAGAAATTCTTGTTCGTTCATGCTTAATTCTAATCTTGAATTCACTAAGGAATTAGGGTTTATTTTAGAATTAATGATTCTGTCACTAAGGAATTAGGACAAGAGTAATTTAGAGAATTAGGTTATGATTCGTTAAATAAGTTCATTGGTCATATTTAAGTGAGTAGCTTAAGTCCATCGTCTAGTGAAACTTATCCCTGACAAGTTGTCTCTTTCTGAATTTAAACCAATTTTATTCTCCGTAATTTTCATTATTGCTATAAAACAAATATTGTACCTTTCTGTTCAATTAAGTTCAAAAATTATATTCAGATAGTATAACACAATCCTCGAGTTCAACACTCGGTTTACCGTTTTAACTTGACTACTTGAACGATTTCGTACACTTGCGAAAATCGCCATCAGTTTAATAAGGAGTTGGTTCTCTTTAAGATTGATTTTGAAAAAGCTTATGATTAAGTTGATTGGTGTTATCTAGAAGTTGTTTTGGTAAAAATGAATTTCCTAGTGTTGTGGATAAAGTGGATTATGAAGTGTGTTTCTACAGCAACGACTTTATTGCTTGTAAATGAAATCCCAGCTGAAGAGTTTCCTCTTGAAAATGGGGTTAAGGCAATGTGACCCTCTTTCCTATTCTTTGTTTTTAACTGTGGAAGAAGGACTAAATGTCATACTGAGTTCATCATGTACAACATGGTTGATGTCCGGGTACACAGTAGGTAGTCATAATTATGTTAATATTTCACACCTGCAGTTCACTGATGATATGCTTTTATTGGCCGATAAAAGTCATCATGTACAACATGGTTGATGTCCGGATACATGGTAATGTACAATTTTTGTATTCGGGTTTGACGATTGGCAGAGATTCTCTCCGTCTTCAGTTTAGGTTTCCTTTTCTTGATATAATTAATAAGAGATTGTTGGGTTGGAAGAGTCGTCATTTTTCTATGGGAGGAGGGGATTGATGCTTTTGAAATATGTCTTGTCTTCGCTTCCGGTTTATTTTCTCTCCTTCTTCAAGGATCCGACATGTATCATATCTTATAATCAATATTTATTTAAATGTTTCTTTTGGGGATGGTGTGAGGAAATTAGGAAGATACCATGGATTAAATGGGTTACGATGTGTCTATAAAATGAGAATGGAGGTATAAGGGTGCATAGAATTCGAGAATTTAAGTTGAATTTGTTAGGAAAGTGGTGTTGGAGGTTACATAAGAAGCATGATAGTTTGTGTTTAAAGTTTTAGCAGCAAGATATGGGACTGTTGGAGGTAGGATGAGAGATGGAGGGTAGGTTAGGGTCTTCTTGGTGGAAGAAAATGACTGCAGTGAGGCATGTGGATGGGTTAGAGGTGGGTAGGTGGTTTGATATGATGGTATCAAAACTCTCTTTAGGACTGATGGGTGGTTGGAGGGAAGGGCGTTGTGATAGATAGATTGTTTGATTTAGTGTGGAATAAAGACGTACGTAACATTTGCAGATATGTGCGCTTTAGATTAGAGTTTAGGTGGGGAAGGTTGGAAATAGTGGCTTTGGTTGTTTGCTTAGGAGGAGGAGTTGTGGGGGGAATGTAGTTCTCTTTTATCTAACATTATATTGTAGGACGGAGTAGGTGACTGTAGGAAGTGGTAGTTATCGCCTGACAAAGGCTACACCGTGCGAGGTGTTTACCAGTTCTTGACAACGACAAATGATAACCATTTTAACGACTATCAAGACATCTTTTAGAATAAAATAGTTCCTTAAAAGTTTCTATTTTTTCTTGGAGACATTTTAGGAATCGAATTCTAATAATGGATAACTTGGTAAGACGTGGCATAATTCAACCACTATGAACGTTTGTATTATCAGGTGCGGGCATGAGGAAATTATAGACCATCTGTTTTTGGGATGTAACATTTTTGGAACCTTATGGAACCTAGTTAAGCAATGGATGGGGATAACATCATTGAATCCCATTTAGTTGTCTGATCAGGTGTTGCATTATACCTCTGTGTGTATTCTCTCACTACTAGAAAAATCTCCATTACCGATGGAATTTTGAGACGAAATATATTCTGTCTCAAATAGAGACGGTATTTGAGATGGATTTTAGTTGCCAGAGATGGAAATGTAATTTTGAAGCTTAGAGACGAAATTTAGAGACAAATGATGCCATGTCAAATCGATTCTGTCTCTAGTCTCTACATCCGTCACTAATTGGTCAAAAAGTGGTCAAATTATGTAGAGACGATGGTTAGAGACAAAACAACCCTGCTTTTATCTACTGTTGCCTCAGATTCTTTTTTTGCAGCTGTTTGTGTCTGTTATCGCGCTATGTTTAGTTTTGGGGTTGTTAGGGGGTTGTTCGTTGTCCTCTTTTTTGGCTTGCCGTGTCAGTCTGGTTGGTTGTTTGGTTTCAAACACGTTGAAGCAAGAACATATGGGAGTAGCAGTTGTAGCGGCCGACATTAAGCTTCTATTGTAGCAGTTGTAGCGGCCGACATTAAACATATGGTTGTTTTGTTAGTTTGTTAATTCAAGTTTGTTAGTGATGTAATCATGTTTAGTTGGTTAATCACATTAAACATATGGTTGTTTTGTTTGTTACTGATTAGTTACAAGTTCTCTAGAATTTAGCTAGAGTCTGAAGGTTCAGGTTCTGAGGTCCAAAGTCTGAAGTTTCAGAGTCTGAAGGTTCAGAGTCTGAGGTTTCAGAGTCTGAAGTTTCAGAGTCTGAGGTTTCAGAGTCTGAGGTTGTTAGAGTTTGTTACTTAGCTTGTGCTTCAAGCAATCTAGCATAGCTTTTGTATATAAGCCAATTCACTTGTACATTCTCATTAATCAATCAGAGGAAAAAAATCAATAACACAATTTCCTTTTCTCATTCTTCTCTTCTCATTCTCTCAAAATTCACCAAAAACCAGAAAACCCTAAAGATCAAACAGTTGCTTAAGAAAGTTAAGCTTCATAG
Source organism: Medicago ruthenica (assembly GCA_018208015.1). Lineage (NCBI taxonomy): Eukaryota > Viridiplantae > Streptophyta > Magnoliopsida > Fabales > Fabaceae > Medicago > Medicago ruthenica. The sequence goes on along the minus strand of WNNG01000009.1, from coordinate 85,294 downwards.
CTGTGCTAACAAAATGGCATCTAGAGCCTTTGGTTTCGTTCTAAGGGGTAATCAAGATCTTCAATCACGTAAGTACATAGAATAAACGCTGAAGGAAATACCATGAATGGTAGCAGCAGCTTCAACACTCATCTCCCTATTCTTGAAGCACACAATTGGGAGAGATGGAGTGCAGTGATGAAGAATTTGTTTGGAGCACAAGATTTGCTTGAAATTATGCGGAATGGAGTTGGTGAGTTAGCTGTGAATGCAACAGAAGTGCAAAGGAATGCACACAAAGATTTGAAGAAGAAAGATTACAAGGCTTTGTTCTTGATTCAACAAAGTCTTGATGAAGCAAATTTTGAAAGAATCTCAAGAATAGTTAGTTCAAAGGAAGCATGAGATATTCTTTCAAAGTATCATGAAGGGGATGATAAGGTGAAGTTGATTAAACTTCAATCACTGAGGAGGAAATTCAAATTGATGCAGATGAAAGATGAGCAAAAGATTGCAGAGTACATCTCCAAACTCATTAGTGTTGTGAATCAGATGAAGGCTTGTGGAGAGACTACGACTGATCAACAAATTGTTGAGAAGATCATGAGGACTCTATCATCAAGGTTTGATTTCATTGTTGTGGCAATTCAGGAATCAAAAGATGTAAAAACCTTGAAGATTGAGGAGCTGCAGAGTTCACTAGAAGCTCATGAATTGATGGTTTCAAAAAGAAGCAGTGAAAGATCAATTCAACAAGCCTTACAAGTTCAAACTATCAAGAACGATGGTTATGATAGGAAGAACTACAAGAAAGGGAAGAATAACACTAAGGGAGGAAACTGGTCTAAAGGCAAGAACAAAGAAACTGACAAAAGTGAATCTTCAGAAGAAAGAAACTCTAATCAAAAGAAGAGAAATTTTGATAAGAAGAAGATTCAGTGTTTCAAATGTGAGAAATTTGGACACTTTGCTTTTGAATGTTGGTCTGGTAAGGGAAAACAAGGTCAGAATGATGAGGAACAAGCTAAGATTGCACAAGATGATTCATTATTATTGATGGTTACAACAACTAGTACTGAGAGCTGCAATTCAGAAAGTTGGTTCTTAGATACTGGTTGTTCTAATCACATGATTGGAAACAAAGCATGGTTGAGGGAAGTTGATCAGGGAAGGAACACAAAGGTGAATCTTGCAGATCATAGTACAGTAACTTCAGAAGGTATGGGAAAGATTGCTATTGAAGGAAAGAATGGAAAAGTAGCAATAATTGAAGAAGTTCTCTATGTCCCTGGGATGCAGTGCAATTTACTTAGTGTTGGTCAACTCATTCAGAAAGGATACTCAGTTACTATGAAGGATAATGTTCTGAAGTTGTTTGATAAACATCAAAGGTTAGTCATGAAAACTCCCCTTGTAAAAAATAGAACATTTTAGACCAATATGAACGCTGTAGAGTTGAACTGCTTATCTGCTATGGCAAAAGATGAAGATAGCTGGTTATGGCATTATAGGTTTGGTCATCTTAATTTTAGAGGTCTTAATCAACTGGTTGAGAAGGAAATGATTCTTAGTGTACCAAAAATTGAGATACCTAACACAGCTTGTGATACTTTTTTGTTGGGCAAGCAACCTAGAAATGCATTCAGTTCAAGTACTACTAGTAGATCAAAGGAGCTACTCAATGTTGTGTACTCATATGTATGTGGTCCTTTAGAGGTTCCTTCATTAGGGGGCAACAGATACTTCATCAGTTTTGTTGATGAGTTCAGCAGAAAACTCTGGTTATATTTGATGAAGACCAAAAGTGAAGCATTTGATATGTTTCAGAAGTTCAAAATCTTAGTAGAAAAGCAAAGTGGAAAATCTATTAAGATTTTAAGAACTGACGGTGGTGGTGAGTATACCTCAAAAGTGTTTGAGAAATTTTGTGAAGACAATGGTATCATACATGAAGTAACTGCTCCTTATACTCCACAACACAATGGTTTGGCTGAAAGAAGAAACAGAAGTCTGCTTGACATCACAAGAAGTATGTTGAAATTGAAGAAGATGCCTAATACTTTTTGGGGAGAAGCTGTAAGAACTACAGCCTACATCTTGAATAGATGCCCCACTAAGAAACTGAATCAAATCCCTGAAGAAATTTGGCTAGGATGCAAGCAGTCAGCTAAACACTTAAGAGTTTTTGGCTCCTTATGTTACAAACATATCCCTGATGCAAAGAGAAGAAAGTTAGGGGATAAGAGTGAGCCTATGATAATGGTTGGTTATCATGAAATAGGTGCATATATGTTATATCGTCCTCTAACTCATTCAATAGTGATTAGTAGGGTTGTTAAAATCTGTGAGAATGAAGCTTGAGATTGGAACAAGAAAGAGAAGAGTGCCAATCACACGGTTCCCACAATAATTGAAGAAAATGATCAAGTTGAACAAGTTCAACTTGATACTGAAGTTCAAGCTGAAGTACATATTGAAGAGAATCAAGCTACTAGAACTTCAGGGAGACAAAGATTTGCTTCCACAAGGTTAGCTGGACATGAAGTTATTCCAGATAAACTAGTAATGAATGAAGAAGAAGAACATGTGGATCCTACATTGTTTAAGCAAATTGTTGGATCACTGAGGTACCTATCCAATAGTAGGCCTGATATTGCATATGTAGTTGGTATAATCAGTAGATTCATGAGTGAACCTAGAGTATCTCATCTGCTAGCAGCCAAAAGAGTAATGAGATACATCAAAGGAACATTGCAGTTTGGCATTCTATTTCCTAAGTGTCTGAATAAAAAATCTGGAAAATTGATAGCTTACTCTGATGCAGACTGGTGTGGAGATAAGCATGACAGAAAGAGCACCTCATGTTACCTATTCAAGTTTCTGAATGCTCCAATTTCATGGTGTGCTAAGAAGCAACCAGTTGTCGCATTGTCAACCTGTGAATCTGAGTATATTGCAGGGTGTATGGCAGCATGTCAGGCAGTTTAGCTTGAAAATATACTCAAGGAGATAGAGATGGAGGTTAGCAGACCTATAACATTGTTCATAGATAACAAATATGCTATAAACTTAGCCAGAAATCCAGTTTTACATGGAAGAAGCAAGCATATAGAAGCTAAGTTTCATTTTCTGAGGGAGCAAGTGAACAAAGGAGCATTGCAGGTTATTCATTGTTCCACTGAGCTGCAGCTTGCAGACATATTCACTACGTCATTGAAGGTTGACAGGTTCATCAAGTTAAGGAGTTTGATTGACATGAATGAAGTGGAAACTTGAATTAAGGGAGAATGTTAGTTTGTTAATTCAAGTTTGTTAGTGATGTAATTATGTTTAGTTGGTTAATCACATAAGATTTTTGTTTGTTATTGATTAGTTACAAGTTCTCTAGAATTTAGCTAGAGTCTGAAGGTTCAGGTTCTGAGGTCCAGAGTCTGAAGTTTCAAAGTCTGAAGGTTCGGAGTCTGATGTTTCAGAGTCTGAGGTTGTTAGAGTTTGTTACTTTGCTTGTGCTTCAAGCAATCTAGCATAGCTTTTGTATATAAGACAATTCACTTGTACATTCTCATTAATCAATCAGAGAAAAAAATCAATAACACAAATTCCTTTTCTCATTCTTCTCTTCTCATTCTCTCAAAATTCACCAAAAACCAGAAAACCCTAAAGATCAAATAGTTGCTTAAGAAAGTTAAGCTTCATAGCTGCGCTAACATGTTTTGGTTCTGCTTGTTAGTCTTTTGATGAATATGTCACAACTGTTTCTATTGTAGTTAGTAGCACATGACTTTAATGGATGTATTGTACTGCCTCCAGATGCGCATTTGCATAAGGAACCAAGATTTAGCTTTACAAGCGACTTCAAAGACCTCAAATGCAGCAGTGAACATCATAGACTATAGCTTTGATTACTTTCATTTTGAAATTCTGGCTGGAACTTGAATAATACGAAAAACAGAGCACAATCAACAAGTTCAGAAGCAGCAATATAAAAGTGTAGAAAGTAAAAGCACACAGATATTTGTTAACCCAGTTCGGTGTAAATACCACCTACGTCTAGAGGATACCAATCCAGGAAGGAAATCCACTATTGGAATTAATCCTAAGACTCAAGACACAGACCCCCTGTTCCTAGTCTTCTGACTTAATCTCCTATAGTTCTGATTTCTACCCAACACCTGAGTATAAGAAACCCCCTTCTTACTTCCTATCCAAGTAACAACCCAGTTACTAAACAACTTCTGAACTAACAACCCAGTTTTGAAGACAATTTCAATACATCAATGAACAACACTCGTACCTAAAGGCTTAGAGTGAATTACAACTCAAACACACATAAACCAACTCAGATGAGTGGTGTACAAATAAGACCTAAGCTTAAAAACACAAAGACTCTAATTCTCCGATTTCTGATATATTCTTCGTAGTCTTCATCAGGTAGCAGCACATCTTCTTTTATAGGCTTCAGCAGCTTTCTTAATTCTGAATCCAATCTTCTGCAATTGATATGTTTCTGAATTATGAATGGCTCAATAAGGAAACAAATAATTATGCATTGTATCTTGCAAAGATCCTCCAGTAAATATAATTAAGCATAAACACGAGACAAATCTTCTCAAGATCTTCAACAAAAATATCAGTCTTCTAGAACCAAATACCAGAATAAATCATTGATAAATCTCCATCAGATACGCACAACATTAATGCATAAAAACCCAGCTTCTGAAATCAGCTTCTGAAGTCCAGCTTCTGAAGGTCAACGCTGGTCAACGTATGAATAATGCGTCTAATGTACTGTTCAGCTTCTGAAGGAGTCAACGCTGGTCAACGTCTGAACAGTGCGTCTGAAGTACTGTTCAGCGTCTGAAGCACTGTAGTGCGTCTAAAGGCACTTTCAGCGTCTGAAGCACTGTTTCAGAGTCTGAAGGCCCATTCAGAGTCTGAAGGTCCAAAACTGCTTCTGAAGGCCATTTTAGCTTCTGAACCCCCTCAAATTCAGTTTCTTGCTTCTGAAGACTTCTTAACCACATGGAGATGCTTTGCTTGAACACTTTGATTTTACCAAAACATGTAGCCAACATCTAAATACTCAACACATTTATTTATTTTTATTAGATCAAATATTATTATGATGTTTGTATGTTTCGTACAACTTTAATCATTTTGATTGCGAACAAGACAAAAGCAATAATAATTGTTTAGAGATGGTAAATTAAAATTTAAAAACCATATTATTTTTATTAGAGACGGAATTTTTGATCTGTTGATACGAATCCGCAAGTATACGGTTCTATCCAGTAATAAAAAGTTATCGATCCTCATAGAGTTTATATGAGCATCAATCTTGTTTAGTTTTATAATTGCTTGGTTTTAAAACTCATTAAAAGGATTATTAGTGTCATCATAATGTCAAATCATAAACATTCCCTATCTCTTTATTTATTGTATATTAAATTCATTTTCTTAAGACAAGATTTTCATTGGTATATTTCAAGTTTCCTTTTAGAATACATGAATATATCTCTATAACAATCAAGCCTATTCTCATGGTTGATTATTATTGAGATCCGTTAAGTTTAAATCTTATTGTCTCAAGACTCACAAAACTATTTTCATGTTTTGTTCATCTTGTTTAATCTCATTTGTTCTAATATCAATCTTCTCCATTCGGTACTTCGATTGATATTTGATATAAGACTTTAAAATGATGAGATTAGATTAGAAAAAGAATTTAAATAAAATAAAGTTCTAGACTTGGTTTGAATAGGATTTAGTCATTAGACTATTCCAACAATCCCAAGACTAGAAAGTCTACTCACTCATGATCATTGTAGACAAGGGATTAAAATTAAAAGGCATAGAAATAAAATGCATAAATGTAAATGTCTGAATATAAATTTCTGAAATTATAAAGAACAAGAAAGTAAAGTGCAAGAATGTAAAGTGCAAAAAATAAGAACAAAAAGAGCTTAGAACAAAAGAATACTTGATTTCAATATAGAGTAAGTTCAGAAAAGTTCCAAGATGATTACAACTCTGATATGAGCCCTATTTATAGCCTAGAACCTCAGACAAGGTATTAAACTTGGATTACAAGGCATTAATAGGCAAATTCCAAGAGTATTCAGCATTAAAATGTGACTGCTTAATGTGCACGGTCGTGCTGGTGAGGCACACGACCGTGCCTGCTTTCAAAATGGCCAAAATTGAGCATCTGAAGGGGTGCAAGACGGTGCCACTTGGGCGCACGGTCCGTGCGCATCACTCACGAGCACAACAAAGGGAGCAGCACGACCAATTCATTTTAGGGCATGACCGTGTTGACTGAAAAGTGGCTTTTTCTTGATTTTTCTTCTCTTCCTTGGCTCTCTATCCATGCTTTTGTTCCAAGCAATTTGTTCTCCATTTTTTTGATTCTGAAAACATAACAAAGACTTTGAAGTAAAATAGCTCTAAAACAAGATGAAAACACACTAATTTTTATTGAAATTGGAAGCTAAAAACACTATAAACTACAAGTTATCATCTGTCTCTGTAGTGACGGAATTTAGTTGTTTAGAGACTGAAATTTCTGGCGTTTATAGAGACGAAATTAGAGACAGATGTTGGATAGAGACGGACGAATTCCGTCTATAATCAGTGACAGACAATAAATTTCTTCTCACACCCTTAGCGACGACGAAATTAACAACAGAACATAATCTGTTTCAGGTTCCGTCTCTAACCTGTTTAGCGACGGAAATTCCATATTTTAAAGACTGATTTCTCCCGTCTCTAATTTCAATTTTTCTAGTAGTGTTAGAGGGACCATATCTTATACTTATTATAATTTCAATCAAAATTAAAGTTCATTAAAAAAATGTTCATGATTGACATTCATTAGCGCAATAAAAAATCTTGAAGATATGTCTGTTTGGACGCTAATATTATATATAAAGGGGATAATGCCTTTCAAAAAAGTGGGAGGAGATGTTATTTTATTGGTGTCATTCAAAAAGATAAAAATTAATATTATTTGTTCTATATTATATGTTGTAATATTATAATATTAATCAACATCAAAATAAAAATATTATAAAAATCATCGTTAATAATTTAAACGATTTAGGGTAATAGAAAGACATCAAGACAAAAAACCAAAGAGTGTGTTGAAAAATAAAGTCGAATCATATACGAACAATTTCAATACATTTTATTTTTGTTTATTACAAAAAATACTTTTTATTTTTGTTCACGATATCAAAAAGATATACACGTCCCCCCTATAAAAAAGGATATATACGTTTTTTGTTTTGTTGTTACTAGGGGTGGAAATATGCTAGGCCAATCTAGGCTTTGCAAGACGTGGACTGTCAAAATTTTTGAGGCCTAAGCCTAGCATGCAGTCTGTTATAGGCTTATTTTTTGGACTTGAGTCTGGCCTATTGAAAGCCTGATATGACCTGCTAGCCTATTTAAAAGCCTATTTCATATGAATTTGTTTAAATAAGTAATATGATATATGTTTAAATCGACTAGCAAACTCATATATTAATAAGATTATACTCATTTGTTATATCTAACATAAATTTTTAGAGAATTTGATTATATATTATGTAACATATTTCAATTATAGTTTATACTAATACATTTAAATATGCAAAAAATCAATGTATACCAAAAACTTAAATTGATGAAAAGGTTAACAAATTAATAATTTAATTCAAAGTGCAAAATATAATATAATAATATTAATAATAAACAATTTTATTCATATTTACCTCAGTAGACCGGCCTGATATGCTTAAGAGACTTTTTTTATGGCATGTCCTGACCTTTTTAACTAAATAGACTTTTAAAAAAGTCCAAACCTTCTTTACTTAAAAAAAACATGGCATGGTCTGTCGTAGGCTAGGTCGTAGGCCTCTATAGGTGGGCCGAAGCAATTGGGCTTGAATATGTTTGTATATATAACTATATATATCGGATGAGAAGACACCAAATTCCAGACTAGGGTTTTTTTTCATTCACCGACCAGTGTTACGATCCTCCCTCACCCATTGCAATGTCACGGCGATTGAAACTTTCGGTTCCAGAAGACAGAATCAGTGTTCTCCCTGACTCACTTCTTTATCGTATTCTTTCCTTTCTACCGGATTCACTTCTTTATCACATTCTTTCTTTTCTTCCAATGAAAGACACTGCCGCAACAACGGTCCTCTCAACAAGGTGGAAAGGACTCTTCCGCTCACAACTCATACTTAACTTCGAAGACAACCCCTTTCCACACCCTTTGGCATTTCGACGATTCCTCGACTCGTTCATCGCCAATCGAGATAACAATCTACCTATCCTCTCATTCAACCTCAAATGTCGCTTCAAAAACGATATCACCAAATTTGTTTCTAATGTAGTTCAACGAGGAGTTCAAAACTTAAGCATTGATCTATTCCGCACAGATTATTACTTCAAAACAATATTCCCTACTTGCGTTCTTACTACAAAAACCTTGGCTGTACTCAAATTGAAGGGGTTAACATTAGACCCAGTTCCACACGTTCATCTTCCGTCACTCAAAGTTCTTCACTTAGAATCTGTCACTTTCATACATTATGAATATATCACCAAACTTCTATCAGGCTGTCCCATTCTACTTGAATTGGAAACAAGAGATTTAATCATAAAACTTTCTAGGGTTCTAAAGGTGGTTCTAAGCCTACCCAATTTGGTAAGAGCTAACATTTCTGATGATCTTATTCAGTATGATTGGCTTCATATGGCGCAGCATCTGCGCATACGACAGGTATGTATGTGTGTATCTATCTCTCCATTTATCTATCTATCTAAGCAAATCAGTAATTCAAACTTATAAAATACTGTTAGTTTTTTAGCTTAGTAGACATAGTTGAAGTAGTGAAAATGGAATTTGTGGAGAACTTGAGTTATATTAACTTGAACAAGAGTAGTACATTTTGTAGTGTTATAAGATAGCTAGCTTGTGGCTTGCTCTAAATGTATAGCAAGTAACCTATTTATAGGCTTGACATGTTGGCTATATGTTCTTTAGAGAGTTCTAGGAAGAAGTTTATACACTTGTGTATTTTACATTATTCTAGAAATATATACTAGCTGTAGGCTTTAGTAGAATAATCTAGAAACTAGAATAGTCTAGAAATTTGTAGCATATTTCATCAAATACTACTATATTTTTAGTCTCTTAAATTCAAAAAGTTAATTAGTTTAATGATTAACTTCACACTTACATCTTCCTTCACATCGTTGCAATATTTTGTTTTTGTAACTCATGCAGACAGGGCCGATTGTATTAGACTGCATGTTTCACAATTTGACCCACCTTGAGCTTATATTCAACTTTATGCGTTCATCTGGGTCGTTGAAGTGGAGCTGGCTAATGAAACTGCTTGAAAATTTCCCCAAACTTCAAACTCTTATCATTGAAGAGGTTTTTAATCTTAAGCATTTCCATTTCCCTTTGTTTTTTAGGCTCTACTTCTATATATATATATATATATATATATATATATATATATATATATATTTTAAAAACAATTCAATTGTGTATATTGTCAGGTTGATATAGGATACAATTTCGGTAACAAACAATGGAAGGACCCAAAAGTTGTTCCACGATGTCTTTTATCTCATCTTACAACATGTTCACTTAGAAATTACAGTCGCATAAATTGTGAGCTTCCATTTGCAAGGTATATCATGCAGAATTCAAGAATATTACGCACCATGACAATTCAGAGTGCCGAAGTCTTAGATACAATTACAAAGCTCCAAATGTTCATGGAATTATATTTGTGCCCAAGGAATTCAGTCACATGTCAACTTTTATTTATTTGAATGGTAATGGATACAGCAAGCGTGCAATAGCAGACTTAAGCTTGTCACAGACCTTGTAATAACTCCAATAAATCCGAGACGCTACTTTGATAATTCATTTTTAGTCTTGAGATTGTTCGTTTATGTGCAGGAACTTATCCTTTGATTGTTATGATATATGCTTTAGAAACATTGATCTTTCTTTAAATTCTATATCTGGAACTATACATTTGTCTTGTTGGGGTCTCTTAGAGCTTGAATAGTGATTCAGCCCATCATTTGTCAAACCATCTTCCTGTGATTGTCCCTGTGGCTGTATAAATAAATTGATCACAAGCTGAAAATACTCAAGTGCACCAAAAAACTATCTCTTACCTACCATTTATGGCTTGAATAACGTATGTGGCTGTCAATGAAAAACAGGTAATTGGCAACTTTTGGTAATGAAGTATTACCCAGTGTGCTTCACCTCACTCCATAGTTCTTTTAAAATTATACATTAATATGTATCTCAATCACATACCGCATGTGAATTCTCAGTTTCTAGATCTCACATAAACTCAATTCAGGTATGTTTACGTAAAGTCAGTTAAGTCTGTCTACGCAAACGGAGTTAACGTACTTCGTTTAACTTCTGAGTTTCTAGATCTTAAGAAACTCAGTTTAACAAGGTTTACGCAAACTCAATTAAACTACCGCCATTAAATTATGTTTCTACTTTCTAGATCTTACAAAAACTCGGTCCAAGTGCATTTAAGTACTCAATTTAAAGTACATTTACACATAGTTCATGTACTTTGGTTGAACCGGATGAACTTAGTTCAACTTTAGTTCAATCCAATTCAACTAGACAATAATGTAATCGGGATCAAACCAACCAAAGAGCTGGTTGTCCTCAACTCAGTTCATATACTATTTATAAATTATAAGTTTTTAGATCTTACTTAAACTCGGTTCATTGACGTTTACGTATACTCAGTTCACCTCCCACCTTTAAATTCTGAATTTTTAGATCTGACTTAAACTCGGTTCAAGTACATTTACGTAAACTATGTTTATGTAAACTTAGTACAAGTAGGTTTGATAAGGAGGTAACAATGATTTGGTCAATTTGAACTTTTTAAACCTTGGGGGTGTATATCTTGAAATTGTGAAGGTGAAACTAGGTGTTTTCCTAGCTTTTTACCTTGGTCTTGGATATACTTACAAACACATTCAAGATCCAACACCTAGTTGCTTGCTTTTCGCAAATGATAATGTCATTCTTGAAGAGACATGAGAGGAAATAAATAGGAAGCTTAAGACAAGGTTTAGAAGCATATAGCTTTCAATTGAGTAGAAATAAGAAGAATGGAATATAGGAATGTATGTTTAACAAAAGGCAAAACACGCCTAGTAAAACATTAATATAGAAGCTATGAATCACTTTTAATATTAAGATTACAGAAGTTATGAATCACATTTTATAATTTATTAAATTAGACCCCTCACATTTTCGTACAGACACATTAGCTCTCTTGATGCCAAGACCATTTGTGCCACTTCATTAATATTCTAATGTATTCACAATTACTCAAACATAAATATAAACACCCATCTAAATCAAACATCCTTTTCACCTCACCATGGTTGAGCCACACCCAAAGAGACCTGTTCCAACTTCGACTTCCATCACCTCTCTACCCTGGTCTACCGAAGAAAAAAACACCATAATAGACCAAAGCAAACTTGAATCAAATTGTTATTTTAGATTTTTCAGATTATTAACACTCCCTATATGATTAATGAAAATTTCAAAAAAAAGTCTCGGTCTACCTCTGTTGGACAAATGTCAAATGTAGTGTTCAATTGTTCAAACGAGTAATTGAAGGGAAGAAAGGAGGAAACATCTTATGTGTTAGCTAGTATAACCTTCACCAAATCATGACCAGTAAGATCTTTTAGCCCAAACATATATATATATATATATATATATATATATATATATATATATATATATTGTTGGTTTTTGGATTTCCAAACTGTTGTATTTGGATTTCCAAATTCTATTTTGAAAGGGACTATCTACCGAAGTTGTTACTAGGTTGAGTCACGACCAGGTCGCTCTCTTTAAGACGTTTTGCGGCACTGCCCAAAATTGTGCAAGGCAGACTATCAACCACACCGCCTCCAGGATAAAACAAGCATAGCTACAACTGTGCGGTTAACTACTGCACTGTAGAAAACCGTTCGAGATTTACACCTCCAATATGGTACTAAGACCACTCTTTAATACTGAAACCACTCTAATATGGTACTGTGACCACTCTATTATGGTGCTAAGACCACTCAAATATGGCGTTATCACCATTCTAACCTTTAAGCTCTCCAAAATATCAATATGGTACTAAGACCACTCAAATACGGTGATACCACCGTTCTAACTTTTTAACTTCTCCAAAAATAGAAAAATATCGAAAGAATATTTATATATACCGTTAAGATCATTCTTAATTCCGACGGGACATTATTATTTCAAAAGGGACTATGATCTTAAAAGTACTCTTTATTCCGAAGGGACATATATTATCGAAGGGACTATGTTCTTAAGACCTTTCTTAATTCTGAAGGGACATTATACCGAATAGGGACTAAGGTCTTAAGAACACTCTTAATTTCGAAGGGACAGAAAAAGAAGATGAGGAGAAGAATAGCTCGTTAACACAAGTTGGAGGGAGAAGAGAGAAAGAGTTCTCGACAACTCAATAGAACTCTTTGGTGTGATTTTTGAACTGAGAGGAGTCCTCTATTTATATAGAGATTTTGTAACTGTTTTACCTAATATTGTGGCAGCAGTTACTCTAATGGATAGGATAAAAAAGAAAGTTAATCACTAATCAGTTCAACAATATTTGTGGATAAGATAAAAAAGAAACAAATCCACAAAAGTGGAGGAAACAAACGCATTGGATAAGAATGAAGGAAAGATAAGAAATTCAGTTGGATTCTCAAACCTTATCACAACCAACATAAACTAAAATTGAGGGAAGTGATATTCATGAATAAAAATAATAAATACTATTATTTTTATTAATATCAAGTATTTAAAATTAAATACCGCAATTTAAACACTACTAATGTGTGTGTTCTATTTTATGTGGGACCCCCTGTAACACCCATACTAAATTATCTAGAATATTTAGCATGCGTATTAATCTGATACTGGATACATTAAAATTTTCAATAATAATAATAAGTTACAACTGAATGAATACGAACATGCTCGTATATACAACCAAATAAGTACCAAATAATACACTTTAAAATACATAAAATTGTCCGACAACCTCCTGAGCTGGTACAAGACGAGCATCTTCACTTCATTCAGCGTCTCCCTTGCAGAACTTCATCGCAAACCTCTTGCGTACCTGAAAACCTGCACCAGAAGGATTGGGATGAGACATAATGTCTCAGTGAGCTCCACCCAACCTACTGTTGGCAACCACGGGGAAACCTAGGGTCACCGTGCCTACTCTTGGCAATCCTGGGGATACTTACGATCGCCGTCTTTCTCTACATATTCCGCGATCAGGGGAAATCTAGGATTGCTATATGTCTTAATCTTATGCTTATCATATTCTAGTCTTAAACTTAAACTTATTCTTAGTGATCTGGGGACATCCTATGATCACTTTCTTTCTCTGCTGACTACTTGTCATATTCTCATAATAATTTCATAAGTATCAATATACATCATTCTTAATCATAAAGTTAGTAAGTCAGCGTTGAACAAACAATCATTATCTTGGTTCATTTTACGGAGTGCATCCGGGTGGAGTAACCCCGAAGTACATCTCCCTTCTTACCGGTGAAATTCCTATCATATCAGGCTAACACCGAACTCCTCTTTCCTTTTGTGTGGTTGTCCTCGCGGACGGTAACTTCACCGTTCCAGCTGTCATTTAAGACAATAACTTTACCGGAACCCCCTATATTCTAACTAACGAGAATATATGAGACACATTAACTTTTCTTGACTTGGATGTGTAGCTGCCCTCACGAGCGGTAACTTCACCATTCCAGCATGAACCGGAACCCCTTGTATTCTAACTAACGAGAATACAAGAGACACATCTAGTCCTTTAATTAACATGATCTTATTCTTCTTTATATATAAATACATATACATATAGCTTGTAACTTATGCCTATCTGATGCATCCTTTGAGTAGTTATTCTTGAAATACTTAACCTATAATATAAGGTTCATACTTGTTATCTCAAGGATTGCTTAGCTTTTGTTGGGAACTAAGCCCCTTATCTTACTTGATGACTTAGAAATAATTCTACCCATCACTCTTATGATACATATGCATTTCCTAAATTAATCCTTGAAAGATCATAGATAACATTGTCCTATAGCATATCGAAGATCATTGGCATAGAACAGTTATTGGAAAATAAAATGCCTTTCTGGGCAACTTCGCTCTGCGACCCCTTGGCTTCGCTCTGCGAAATCCTGCGTCTGAACCTTCCGACTCTGAACTTCAGAGTCTGAACCTTCAGAACCTGGTGATCTTGAGTCTGAAGCTTCGCAGAGCGGCAGAAAACTTCGCTTTGCGAACTCAGCTTCTGATCACTTTGCAGTGCGAAGTCTAGGCGAAAGCTAGGCAGTAGCCATGTTCTGCTACTTCGCTTTGCGACCCTGAGCGTCGCTCTGCGACTGTAGCTGAACACAGAATTTTCTGGAAAACATGTTTAATCTTAAAAATCTTGATACCCAGTTATCCAATGATCAATGAAAATATGCCAGGGACTCATATTGAATTATAAAAACGTACTTTACCCAAGGATTAACTGGAATTAAGCATGAGTATCAAAAGGGTAAAAACTATACTTTTACTTAAATCTTAGCAATTGTGTTGTGATCTCGCACAATAATATCCCAAAAGGGTTAAGCTACTCTATGGAACTCACCAGAAACACAGCTGGTCTTGATAAGCTTCCTTGTGCTAAAACCCTAGCTTCAAATTCTTCCTTTTTACTTGATTTTCCCTTAGCTTTCTCTTGCTCTAAATCTCCCAAAGCTAGCTTGCTTGCTTGTGTTCCAAAAGTTGAGGAAGAAACTGATGGATGATGGCAAGAGAGGATGCGTGTGCCTTAAAGAGAGAGGGAGAGAAGTTTAAAAACTCTAGAGAGAGAAGTGGAATGGGAAAATGAGGATATTTTGAGCTTTTTTCCTTTATATAGTTCTTTGAGCAGCAATTTACCAAATTGCCCTTCTCTTAAAAATATCTCTGATGCATCGTCTCAATACTGATAAATATTCAAGTCTTAAGCGGGATGTTACACCCCCACTCTCTATTTTTTCAATTCACATCACACTAGCTCAAAGTCTTTTTACTTGGTGTTTAATCTTCTAATTTCCTTCCAACTTCACACCAATGTTCCAACAATCCCCCACTTGAATTTAAAAAATGGTTTCAATAATAACGTCAAAACGTTTCTATAAGGTTGCTAATAAACAAAGGTGTCGCCTACAACTTGAACCTTTGCATAGCGGAAACTATTCCGATTCAACAAGAGTTGCTTACAGCATTGAACTCTATCTCAGACATAGAGTCCGCAGACAAACCTTTTCCTAAAGTGTATTCTAAAAGCCCGTGCGCTTATGGCCCTGCACGTCTATCCCAGTTTTAACGAACGCTCTAGGTATTCTGCCTCAAAATCCCATAGGAACCAGCCTCAGTTCTACATTCGTATAGGTGAGTCTATCAAGAGTGCTCCTGTAGCTATGTACTCCACCCAACATAGAGTATAGATCTCATTAAGAGTTTCTATTATCACATCCTTCTGTCGCTGCAGGATTCATGCTTTCTTAATTTTCTCATAGCATGTTCTTTCACTCATGACTTGTTATTACCCATTGAACCTATTTCTTGGGACCTCCAGTCATTTAGGTCGGGTTACCATCACTTGTGATCTTTAGGCATTAGTCCTATCCTATTGGATGTGTTTATGACTTTCTTTCTAGTAATTCCTTTCGCCAAAGGATTGACTAATTCTTTATCAGTACGTACATGATCTACTTTAACCGTTCCTTTTGAGAGTAGCTAGCTCTCTAATTTGTTATGTGTTTGTGCCTTAATTATCGTCTCTTACTATTGTAGTAACGATTCTCAATTTTTTAATAGCTGCAGTACTATCACAATGAATTAACACTTCTGGCAACAGTTTTATCAACTAGGGGATCTCAACTAGCAAGCATTTTCTCAACTTGCTTCTTCACTAGTTTTCTCTAGTGTTCTCATCTCAGATTCATTCCATAGTGGATTGATTCAATATCATATGTTTCAATAAACAACTCCTCCAGTGATGCTCAACATGCAGTCGCTGGTCGCTTAAAACTCATCTGAAGGATGTTCTATTTTGTATCTTGTTCCATTCAAGTACAATAAGATACTCCTCATAATGTAGTCCTAGAGTCATAGTCTTCTTAAGGCACCTTATGACTCTTTCAATAGCATGTCAATGCTTCTCACTTGGTCTACTAGTAAACTTACACAAGAGTTCCACAACATAGGCAATGTCTGGTCTAATACATACAGTGACATATCTAAGGACTGCCAATGATGCTCGCATATTCTATTTGTTTAACACCATCTCAAGTGTTCTTGACGAGTTTTACACTTGGATCATAAGGTGTGCTTTCAAGTTTACAGTCAAATAATTACATTTCTTAAGATCTTCTCAACATTGTGAGATTAATTAAAAAAAATTCTCTTTTTGATCTAGTAATCTTGACACCAAGAATTACTTCAACTTTGTCTAGGTCATTCTTATCGATATTTGTTGATAAACAATGATTTCACATAAACTATAGCATGAATCTTGGAACAAAATATGAGCAAGTCGTCTACATAGAGACATATGATCGTGCAAATGTTATTTCCATATTTGTAGTGAATACATTTGTCACTTTCATTCACTTTATACTCATTCGATATCTTTAGGTTGTCAAATTTTCCATGCCATTTCTTAGGAGTTTATTTTTAGACCATGCAAAGATTTTTCTAACTTGCTGACCTTGTTTTCTTGTCCTGAATCACAAAACCTTTTGGTTGTTCCATATAGATTTCTTCTTCTAGTTCACCATTTAATGAGGCAACTTTCACATCCATTTGGTGTACTATCAATTTAAGAATAGCGGCTAAAGGGACTAGCACCCTTATGGATATGATTCGATTGACTGGTGACTAAGTGTCGAAGAAATCTAATTTTTTTTCTCTTTGCCTAAAACCTTTTTCTACAAGGTGAGCCTTGTATTTAGCAACTGAACCATCAGATTTAGTTTATTTTTCCAAAATCTAAATACCACCGATTAGTTTGCATCCAGGAGGCAAGTCAACTAAGAGTCGTGTTTCGTTAGACTAGAGAATCCCTTTTATCGTTTACTGTTTTTTTTTTCTTTTCAAAAGTTAGCATCCAATGAAGACAAAGCTTCTTGAAGGCCAGATGGATCCTCTTCCAATATACAAACCATATAATTAGGTTTATACTCTTTAGCATTTATAACTTTCTTACCTCTTCGAGGTTTTATAACATCTCGTACGATGTTTTCGTAACTGTTTCTGAATACTAGAATGTAATCAGATGCAGTGCCCCCACTAGCTTTCAATTTAAAAGGGAAATTATTTTGCCCCCACTAATGGCGTGCTTTCACTAGCGCCCCCACTAGTGCCCCCACTATTCTTTATTTAAAGGGGTATTTATTTACCTAGAAATCAGTATCGTTTAATTCTATGCTCACTTTAGCATTTAGGTCATAAAACTTATATGCTTCGCTATTTATAGCATACCCAATGAATACACATTCATAGGCTCTACTAGTGAGTTCAACTTTCTTGGGGTCCAGAATCCAAATATAGTCCAGACAATCCCAAGCTCAAAAATAAGACAAGTTATGTTGTATTTTCTTCAAAACTTCATAAGTAGAAATTTTGTTCTTATACTTGGGTACTCTATTCAACATAAATTTCAATTTTGTTATAAAAATTGAACATATCAAGCGTATCAATTTTATTTTTCAAAATTTACAGTCATCAATAAATATGATAAAATATCTTTTTATCATTTCTAGTTTATGTGTCGTCAAGTTCGCACATATCATAATTTATTAAGTTTAGAGGTTCAAATTCTCTAAACACTGATTTATATGAACTTTTGGTTCATTTATCTTGACTGCAAAAAATAAAATTTTCTAATCATATAACTTTGGAATTAAGTCCAAGTTACTCAAGTTTAAAAATAAACGTTTGTTCATATGATAAATTTTGACATGTCAAAATTAAAATCACACAACTTATAAAATAGAAGGAGAATTTAATTTTGAGCATATCATAAAAGGCGTAGCCTTTTTCCAACAATAATGCATGGTGCACAAGTCTCTTTTTAAGTCTGAGTCAACTTAGTCTTATTCAATAGAAATCTGAAATTCAGATTTTTTTCTTATTTTGGAGCATGCATCACGTCCTAGAGAATAATTTTATTTTCGGACGTGATTTGCAACTTCACATCTCCAATGCCAACGAATTTAATGGTGTTATAATATTCTAACAACCTTTTCTTATTTTTAGTAGTAGCATATGTTTTAAACATAGCATAACCATAGCAAACATGGCGCGAGGCGCTAATGTTTATCCAGCATTCACTTAATTCACAAACTAGATTGATTTAACTAGTTATATCAGTGAATTTCCTTTTTTTTTAGTTAGGTTAGGCAGCGGAGCAACATTTTACTTGCTAATATACTTGCGGGACATATGACCTGGTTTCTAACAATTGTATTAAAAATAAATTGTGAACCAGTGTCATTTCTTGATGGTGGCCGCTAATTTTCGTTTAGGACCATTTTGGGGTTCCTATTCTGTTGGCAGTTAGAGTTACTTATTCACAGTGCGGTTCTGATTTTTGAAAATAGTTTTTAAACAAAAATTCAAAATCGCATATGTGAATTACTTAGTGTTGTTGTTATAACAACAAGCACTTCATTGTGTTCAGTATATAGATGCATTTCTATAGCCTTTTTATCCTTCTTGTATTTAGGGACAATAAAACTCGAGTTAGTAATTTCTTCGGTAGACATGGCAGAAGGAAACGTCTTAAAATTGTTGGTTTTTGGATTTCTAAACTGTTGTATTTGGATTTCCAAATTCTATTTTGAAAGGGACTATCTACCGAAGTTGTTACTAGGTTGAGTCACGACCAGGTCACTCTCTTTAAGACGTTTCGTGGTACTGCCCAAATTGTGCAAGGCAGACTATCAACCACGCCGCCTCTAGGATAAAACAAGCCCAGCTACAACTGTGCGGTTAACTACTGCACTGTAGAAAACCGTTCGAGATTTACACCTCCAATATGGTACTAAGACCACTCTTTAATACTGAAACCACTCTAATATGGTACTGTGACCACTCTATTATGGTGCTAAGACCACTCAAATATGGTGTTATCACCATTCTAACCTTTAAGCTCTCCAAAATATCAATATGGTACTAAGACCACTCAAATACGGTGATACCACCGTTCTAAATTTTTAACTTCTCCAAAAATAAAAAAATATCGAAAGAATATTTATATATACCATTAAGATCATTCTTCATTTCGACAGGACATTATTATTTCAAAAGGGACTATGATCTTAAAAGTACTCTTTATTCCGAAGGGACATATATTGTAACACTCCTACTAAATTGTCTAGAATATTTAGCATGTGTATTAATCTGGTACTGGATACATTAAAAATTTTCAATAATAATAATAATACAAAGCAATTGAATGAATATGAACATGCTCGTATATACAACCAACCAAATACCATAAAATACACTTTTATATACATATATTGTCTGACAACCTCCTGAGCTGGTACAAGACGAGCATCTTCACTCCATTCAGCATCTCCTTGGAGAACTTCATCACGATCCTCTTGCTTACCTGAAAACCTGCACCAGAAGGATTGGGATGAGACATAACGTCTCAGTGAGCTCCAGCCCAACCTACTGTTGGCAACCACGGGGGAAACCTAGGGTCGCCATGCCTACTCTTGGCAATCTTGGGGATTCCTACGATCGCCTTCATTCTCTAAATATTTCGCGATCAAGGGGAAACCTAGGATCGCTACTTGTCTCAATCATGTTTTATTCTTATCATAATCTCATCTTAAACTTAAACTCATACTTAGTGATCTGGGGACATCCTATGATCACTTTCTTTCTCTGCTGATTACACATCATATTCTCATAATAATTTCATAAGTATTAATACACATCATTCTTAATCATAAAGTTAGTAAGTCAGCGTTGAACAAACAATCATTATCTTGGTTCATTTTAAGGAGTGCATCCGGGTGGAGTAACCCCGAAGTACATCTCCCTTCTTACCGATGAAATTCCTATCATATCAGGCTAACACCAGACTCCTCTTTTCTTTTGTGTGGCTGTCCTCGCGGACGGTAACTTCACCGTTCCAGCTGCCATTTAAGGCGGTAACTTCACCGGAACCCCCTGTATACTAACTAATGAGCCTACAGGAGACACATTAACTTTCTTGACTTGGATGTGTAGCTGCCCTCACGAGCGGTAACTTCACCGTTCCAGCTGCCATTTAAGGCGGTAACTTCACCGGAACCCCATGTATACTAACTAACGAGCCTACAGGAGACACATCTAGTCATTTAATTACTTTGTTCTTATTCTTTATATATATATATATATATATAGAACTTATAATTATAACTTATGCATATCTGATGCATTCTTTAAGTAAATCATTCTTAAATGCTTAACCTATGAAAAGGTTCTTAACTTTGAATATTAAATCTTTCCTTGTGCATATGCACACTTAATTGAGTGCATTCTCATTCTCATTAATTCTTATCTTAAGTACTTGTAAGTACGTCTAATACTTTACTATAAGCTTTTGCATATTAATGCATTCATTTGGGGTGGATATTCACCTATCACTTAGCCTATATAATTAGGCATCTAAGCATATCATTCTCATATGCTATTTACTTAAATTAGTTAATCATCCCCATAATTAATATTTCTCATATTATGGTTCTTACTAGAATTACATGCTTATTTATATATATATATATATATATATATATATATATATATATATATATATATATATATATATATATCATAACCCATCACTCATTGTTAATGCATCATCCAAGCATGCTAATCCTTGTCCTTCAGTAATGAAGTTAATTTAAACCATTAAATAATCATTGGCATGTTACACAATAGGTTTTTGAGAAATAAAAGGATTATGGACATCTTCGCTCAGCGAAGTGGGACTTCGCTTAGCGAAATTATGCAGAAACAGATGCTCTGTTTTTGTATGAGTGCATTCTCAGTAAAAGTTATAGATTTCAAGTTATAGCGCAGTATAACATAACCAATGCTTAGTTTTATGGATAGAAACATATATTAAGGCAAGGATTCACATAATTAGATGTATGTATTAACGAAAGGGGAAATTAATATATCTAAATTATTTGAGATTAACTCACTCAACCCAAAGGGAAATTCTAAACTAAAAAGGAGCTCACCTTAATACGTTCTGGTTCCTCAGTACAACTCAATTGCCCAAAGAAAGCTCCTATCAGTTCCATAAGCACTTTTTTTAAAAGAGCTTATCCACGACTTATTACTTCTGCCTTTGGCTTCTTAACTCGAACAACAACTTATCCATAATCTTATCACTTCTGCCATCACTACAATTTCCTATAATCACTTTTCCGACAGTTTTCCCAAACAGTTTATTGACAGCTTATGGCTTAGGAACATTCCAATTTCGATTCAATCCCCAAAACAGCAACCCAAACGTGTATAGACACCACAAAACCCTGACTGTAACAGCTTAATTCATAATTAATCACTTATGGCAGATTTAATCCAAAACAGCTTATTTCTCGAAATTCACGTCAAAACCCGCAAGCCATTTTTCAGCAGAATTTCCAAACTTCGAACGCGTTTTCCGGATTTGTTTCTAATCCGAATCACATGAAACTTATATCCGAATTGAAGGGAATTAAATGCAGAATCCGAAAATCCAGTAATTACCCAATTCTGAGCTATACAGCAATAGGTACGAGCCCAACAGTGAAACCTGCCAAAACAACTTACACACTTAATCTCTTTTGCTACTCTAAATCAGCTTAATCATCCCTTGAGTTTATAAATTTCGTGCTCCATGACCCAGCAACCAGAAACAGCCTTAAATCAGAATTTTAACTTCATTAGAATAGCTTATTTTCAATTACCTTGCAAAACTTCATGCAAAACCCTTTTCCCTTGCTTCTAACATCAAAATCAGTTGTAATCAGTTCCATAGTTCTACATGTAACACCAAGAAAGCTTGAATTTACAGAATTTCAACTTATGTAGGGTGGAGGATTCGGCCAGGGAAGAAGAGGGAAAAATCATGCTTGCTTTAGGTTCATAATGTTGTATAATTCATGATTCTAAGCTTGTAAGTGGGTTGGATTGGCTTAAGAGGAAATCCATGAAGATTTGGGAGGAAGAGAGGGAGAGAAACGTGAGAACAGAGGGTGAAGGAAGAGGAAATCAGAATAAGAAGAGATAGAATGGAAGTGAAAGTATGGGAAAATATCTCATATTTTCCTTATATAAAATCCTCTCTCCCAAAATTACAAAATTGCCATTCTTTCCACTTAATCCTTAATCACCGATAAAAGTTACGTCCAACCGGGATATTACATATATTATCGAAGGGACTATGTTCTTAAGATCTTTTTTAATTCTGAAGGGACATTATACCGAATAGGGACTAAGGTCTTAAGAACACTCTTAATTTCGAAGGGACAAAAAAAGAAGATGAGGAGAAGAATAGCTCGTTAACACAAGCTGGAGGGAGAAGAGAGAAAGAGTTCTCGACAACTCAATAGAACTCTTTGGTGTGATTTTTGAACTGAGAGGAGTCCTCTATTTATATAGAGATTTTGTAACTGTTTTACCTAATATTGTGGCAGCAGTTACTCTAATGGATAGGATCAAAAAGAAACTAAATCACTATTCAGTTCAAAAATATTTGTGGATAAGATCAAAAAGAAACAAATCCACAAAAGTGGAGGAAACAAACTCATTGGATATGAATGAAGGAAAGATAAGAAATTCAGTTGGATTCTCAAACCTTATCACAACCAACATAAACTAAAATTGGGGGAAGTGATATTCATGAATAAAAATAATAAATACTATTATTTTTATTAATCTCAAGTATTTAAAATTAAATACCGCAATTTAAACACTACTAATGTGTGTGTTCTATTTTATGTGGGACCCCCACTCTCTATTTTTTCAATTCACATCACACTAGCTCAAAGTCTTTTTACTTGGTGTTTAATCTTCTAATTTCCTTCCAACTTCACACCAATGTTCCAACATATATATATATATATATATAGACACACACACACACACACCTTCATTTTCTACTTGCTTATTGGTCGTACATACACACATTGAGGCAATTTTATTGGCACCTAAAGCCTTTTTCAAGCCACCCTTATGTTTATAATATCATATGCTAACCACTTTGATATGTCATGCATATCCCCACTACTACAGAAATGACATTTTACATCAGTTGCCAACCGATGTAAGGTGACTTGATGTAGTATGTACACACCTTTTCACATCAGGTTTGAACTGATGTGAAAACTTGTTTTCTACTTCAGGTCTATCTTCCACTGTTGTAATAGACACAATTTTAAATTTAACAACGGGGTTTTCACATCAGTTTTAAGGTAAACACTGATGTAAAATACGTATTTTTCACACCAGTTCTAAAATCCACTGTTGCGAAATCAATATTTTTTTTTTAAAATTTCTTAATAAATAAGCTGAACACCTGCTCTTTTCTTTTATATTAAAAATATAAAAACAAATATGGATAATTTTAATGCCAAAAAGGAAGTTATATTATCTAATTTGATATTACATAATCAATCCTCAACTTTCCACATCAATATTCCAAAATATATTAAAAAAAATATATATCAATACAATATAGCTCGGAAGTTATATTAAAGCATGCAATATCAATATTCAGCCATATAACATCTTGTAGCGAAGAGACTCAGTATGAGCAATGGCACAAAGTCCTCTGTTGTTGACCTTCTTAGCCTTACAATTCAACACTGAAAATAAAAAAAAATGGAATATCACAAATCAAAATCATATATCCAAATAAAAAAAAAATTCATATATCATAAAAGAAAAAACCCAAAATGAAACAAAAATAAATAAAATCATAATCATAAATTAGATTCAACCAAGGTTAGTTAAAATGAAAGCAGGGCCATAGGGTACAAAAAATGACATGAATCAACAAAATGAAAGCTAAAACCTAAGCAGAGAATGTAACATCCCGCTTAACACTCGAATATTTATCAGTGTCGAGACGATGTACCAGAGATGTTTTAAGAAAAAGGGTAATTTGGTAATTACCAATTTCATGGCATTATATGTGGCAAAACCCTTATGTTCCTTCATTCTTCATTCTTCTCCCTCTCTCTAACAACATCCTCTCCCTTCTCCCTATTTCACCTCACGCCATCCTCTCCTCCTCCTCACTTCAATCTTCACTTAATCATCCTCCCATATGGTCAAATTCATGAGCAAGCACCAATTTTGGGAACTCTTGAGCCACTGGAGGTCAAGGAAACAAGAAAGGATAAAAGGATTGGAAGCTAGGGTTTTGGCAAGGAATTAAGGAAAGAAGAGGAATCAGGCTAGGATTCTGGATTAGGAAGCATGGCAAGCTTTGATCAGACGGATTGAGGTGAGGTCCATTAGATTTATACCCCTTTTTGGGTAGTTTTTGTGGTTTAGAGAGGAAAGGAAAAACTTGAATGATTATGTATAATTCTTAGTTTGTTAGTTCCCTTTTGTTAATACTTGATATGTTACGATCTTCCTATTTGAAAACCCTTGATTTTGATGTATGATGACTGGCTGGTGTTGTGTTTTTGTTGAAATACGTATTTGAACTTCAGGAAAAGCTACAGGGCCTGACTGCACTACCTTTATCGTGCCATGACACCATCGTGCCATGACAAGAGCCATCGGGCCATGACAAAGGCAGAATGCCACCTCTTTTTTGAAAACTTGTTTTAAGGCCAGAAAACCATCCTCATAGCACCAGAATGTCTTTATGCATTTAGTAATGAAAGAAAAGGTCATAGACTATCTTGTATTAGCATGAGAGCGGGGTTAAATATTTCATATATCATTGAGGTTTAACCTCAAAAGAATCAAGTGTCAATTATGACAAGGGGTAGAATTATCCCTAAGTTATCAAGTAAGATAAGGGGCTTAGTTCCCAACAAAGAGTTAAGCAGTTCATGAGATAGCAAGTATGAACCTTAAATTATAGGTTAAGTATCAAGAGTAATTACTCGAAGAATGCATCAGATATGCATAGGTTCAGATGATGTATTACATATACACAAGTAAGTTAAGAATTATATTATATTATAAGATTATGTTAACGTGTTCATCAGACTCCGGATTATGCCGGATGGGATTTCTCCGAAAGGGCTATCCACACGAAAGTTTATAAGATTATGTTTAACGTGTCCAGCAGGCTCTGGATTATGCCGGATGGGACTTCTCCGAGAGGATTGTCCACACGTATGTTATAAGATTAAGCATGTTCAGCAGACTCCGGGATACGCCAGATGGGACTTCTCCGAGAGGGTTGTCTACATGCAAAGTTAAGTTGTGTTCAGCAGACTCCGGGATACGCCGGATGGGACTTCTTCGAGAGAGTTGTCCACACAACGATAAGAGGAGTCCGGTGTTAGCCTGATATGATAGGAATTTCACCGGTATGATGGGAGATGTACTTCGGGGTTACTCCACCCGGATGCACTCCGTAAAATGAACCAAGATAATGTATTGATTGTTCAACGCTAACTTCTAACTTTATGATATGAAAAGATGAATATGTATATATATTATATAATAAGAGAAAGACAAAGTAGTCACCAGTGAACATAAAGTGATCGTAGGATGTCCCCGGATCACTAAGTATGAGATTAAACATAAGTTCAACATAAGATAAAGACTTATAGCAATCCTAGTTTATCCCTTGATTGCGAATTATGTAGAGAATGACGGCGATCATAGGTATCCCAAGATTTCCAAGGTTAGTGCATAGCGACCCAAGGTTTCCCCGAGGTTGCCAACAGTAGGTTGGGTCGGAGCTCACTGAGACATTATGTCTCATCCCAATCCTTCTAGTGCAGGTTTTCAGGTAAGCAAGAGGTTCGCGAGGAAGTCCTTCAGGGAGACGCTGAGTGGAGTGCGGATGCTCGTCTTGTACCAGTTCAGGAGGTTGACAGACAAATTATATAAGTGTATTATTATGGTACTTAATTGGTTGTATATACGAGCATGTTCGTATTCATTCAGTTGTAATTTATTATTATTATTGAAAATTTTAATGTATCCAGTATCAGATTAATACACATGCTAAATATTCTAGACAATTTAGTATGGGTGTTACAATTGGTATCAGAGCAGGTCGATTCAGACCGTGCCTTGGGTCATTAAAAAATTCAATAAAGTAGTGGGACCATTGGGTTCCGGATATTGTTCTAAATGTCACATCTAGTTGAGCCTGATCAACTCAATCTAGTATGTGACAGTTAGGACCAATGTCTGAGAGCTGAATGCGACCGAGGAGGAATGAAGTGTATGAAGGGTGAAGACTAAGGCGTCAAAATTATTTTAAGACGGAATTGGCGAAGAAGTATTCAATGCCAAATGGTGGCCATCAAACCGTGAGGTAGCTAAGTCTGTTAATGACGAAGTTTCAGGAACATAAGAGATACTTAAGAGTAAGGTGAAGAACCTTAACACGGTTGGACGCGTCATTGAGAGATGTCTCGTCTGAGGAGACATAAGAAGTAAGGAATTATGGAATACTCTAAGGGATAGAGTGTGAAGGGATTGAAGGATTCGCGCACTTAAATCGGATGAGATTTTAACATCCAAACAATTAAGAGACTTGATTATGGATTAAGTAAATTATTTGGGGACAGATGAAACTACAGAGTCTGAACTTGCTGGAATTATCGTGCCATGAGAGCTTCTATCGTGCCACGATCATATGGAGTAGGACATCCATCGTGCCACGACCCATGCTTCTCGTGCCACGAGGGTGACAGTGGAGCATTCCTTAAGAAGAGAAGATGGTATGCAACCTAAGGGCCAAATGAATGAGTAAGTAGTAATGATAATACCTGTTGCACATCGAAACTTGTTTTCGGATATGTTCTGTTTGGTAAGAAGATTTGAAATAAGCTAAGCTCAACGAGAACTTTACACAAAGATAGGTGGATCAGATTACCTTCCTTATTAAGAGTCATTGAGATGTTTTATATGAGAAACGCAACTCAACAACAAGTAATGAGTCCCCAGAAAAGGATATTGAATAATAAGTTGTTGGATTTTAACGAACTGAGGGATGGACAAAGTTGAAGTCCCTTGATTGGATGAAGAGGACAAGTTTAAGATGACACATGATTATAGTAGACCAGTTTTGAAGGATAATCGGAATCTTAGCCGAGAAATTATGTGAGACTTTATTATATGGAGGATCGTCTTAAATACGAAAGGTTAAGATTGTGGTTAATGTTAAGGAGTTATATGTTTTCAACCGATGGGTTTTTCCTTCCACCATTATTCTAGAATTGAAAGAGATCGCATTGTGTTGATAAGCTTCCGAAGGCAGTAATAAGGTGCAGATTTGGGATTGTTCAAACTATATGAAGAATCATTCAGCTAATAAGATCAAGATTTGAATTGTGAATACAATAACAAGTTACTGGAGGAATCCAATAGATAGTGATAAGTGCTGAAGTCAAGATCAATTAATCGGGTGCTCGAAGAGACGTAATCTATATTTGGGCGTACAGGAGAGCCGGTAAGAGTTTGAATCTATTTCAAAACGGATTGTTTCCGGAGAAACTCGAGGGGTAACCTGAGAGATATGGTAAAGTTATGGGGATCTAAGTTGTCTCAGAAAAGATTATGGGTATGAAATCCTTACAGATAAAGATAGAACGATTAGTAATGGGACTCAAACCCTCAGTGGATTCAGTGTATGAAAGCTGTGAATCTCCAGAAACCATAAGTCGTTTTGGAAGTTGCCACGGATGAATAAAGTGTGAACTTAAGTTGATCCAGGTATACCAAGTAGGGTTTCTACAATGTGTATATATATATATGTTGAGCTGACCATGAGATGGTCACAAAAATCGGAACATGGAGAATAAGCTGTTATGACAGGAGCATTGTTGGGCTCGTAACAGTTGCTGAAAACTGTTTACAGGTTTTGGCGTATTTTTGTGAAAGTAAGTATATGGTTTATGTCCGAAAGGAAACACAAAGTCAGGTGATGACCAATCTGTAAGTTGAGCAGATGGTTTAAGCCACAAGAGAAACAATAACGTCAGATAGTTTTGTTATGGTAACTACAAAATGATAAAGTAAGAAGATTGGTCACAGAGATTTTATATGGCAATAGTGGTGTATTGCTCCAATCCTAACTCGAGTTGTTAAGAATCAGAGTTGCGCAGCGGAGTAGTAATCCAAGAAAGAATTAATGAACAATGCTAAGCTGAAGCTTAGGGAACGAGAAGGTGTTAAGTGCTTAATACTTATAATACGGAATAGCAGTAAGTGGAGACGACTTGAACATATCACAAGTTCTAATGGAAAATTTTGGAAGTTAAGTTGAGGAATACTTCAAACCTCGAAACCCATGAGAAATGGAATATCGAAATAGTTTAAGAATATATGGTAAGGAATAAGAAGGATGTGATTCTAGCATATTAAGTCTGAAACAATGGAAGTTATCGCTAAAACGGTAGTTTAGCTATTTTAGCTCAGTAACGTCAAGTATATTTGAAGGGTAAGTTTAGTTTAAAGAGAATTAAGCATGAGACAACATCAGTACAGATTGCATTTGCAAGATGAAACTTATGAATTTGAAGCATTGATCAGAAACGACAATGCAGTGGCGTGTAAGTTATTCCACATTGTACCCACGTTATGATAACATGCCGCATGTACCAGGTTGTGATTAGTAATGTATACTTATCAGACAGTGTTTATACTACTCAGATAGTAGTGTATCAGATTTTCAGTTGTAATATGTGTTAGTAACTAAGGTACGCAACTAGTAATGTTTAAAGTGAGAAGATGCTAATTACAACAGGTTTGTTGATACTTAACGCGTTTTAGATAAGAATATTCAAGGATCTTGAACTCGACGTCCAGAATGAGAATTAAGTTTGTGATGCCGATAGAAGGTAATCATAAATTGCGTTATGGGTTGATGTACACTCAAGAGATAAACATGAGTTAAGAGTAAGAAAAGATCTCCAGTTGATGTGGTAGTGTCTCAAATATGTTTAGATCAAGAATTATGTCCCGTTAGTCGGACAAGGATGATGTGATGTACTATGTACCTGTTAGTAGTGTACACGCACTCAGTCATGTATGTAAACTATGTGCTATGAATTGTACTATATGATAATATGTGAGACGACTTATACCACTCATCACTTGGACTAAACTCTTATGACACTACTACAGAAATGACTTTTTACATCAGTCCAAAATGACTTTTTACATCAGTTGCCAACTGATGTAAGGTGGCTTGATGTAGTATGTGCACTACTTTTTACATCGGGTACGGACTGATGTAAAAAACCTATTTTCTACATCAGTTCTATTTTCGACTGTTGTAATAGGTGCACTTTAAAATTTCACAACGGGGTTTTCACATCAGGTATAAGTTAAGGGCTGATGTAAAATATGTGTTTTTCACATCAGGTATAAGTTAAGGACTGATGCGAAATCTATATTTTTTTTTTTTTAAATTGCTTAATAAGCAAGCTTAACACTTGCTCTTTTCTTTTATATTAAATCTTTTCCATATTTTTCCAAGGCTTCATATTTTCCTTCAGGATCTATAACAAATTTAAGTTGAGCTTAAGTGCTACAAGATATTTAGAAGCCTTGATCAATTTCTAAACAAATTTATTGACCTCATGGAAAATTCAATCACATAAATTTACCTCCTTTAACAGCACAACTATTTTCAAATTTATATTAAAAATATACAACAATAATATTGAAAACTAAAATATAAGTTCATAAGAAGCAGCCACAAGAGCCATTATTCTACATGGATTGAAGTTAAACTTATGAGTTATTTGCTAAGATTCTCACTTGTTCAAACAAAGCACTGAAACCAAAATCTGAAATCAATAATCAATAATACTAAAGAAAATTATACATATTTAAGCATGATACTTAATAATATCTAACTATCGGAGCCGACAATCCGCAACTTTAACACTGGTGTTGTACCATCGGAGCCGACAATCCGCAATCTCATCTTGAATTCATTGTGCAAAAGGATCCATCTATGAAAAACTCAACCGCAAGCGAGAGATCATAGAAAACTAGCCAGAAAATAACACCGAGTTATCGAATCTCGAGTTCATGAACATTATTCCCACAAAGCACTAGGCAGCGTATATTTAATACTTTGACATCACTACTAGTTCAGCAATACTTCCACATAACAAAAACAGAGAGCCAAATAACAACGACAAGTAGTTGACTCCACAAGATGAACTCCACCCTAAACACTTGAACACATTTAATGAATAAGTATATAGTGCAATAGTGGGTAACATACCTTAACAACTTAACTCACCATTGAAACTGTTCACAGACTTATAAGCCTCCATCCAGGTAGAAAAAGATATATAAATTACCATTTCACATCAAAGCTATATAGTGCAATAGTGGGTAACATACCTTAACAAACACATTCCCTTTGCCACTTTCACACCAAGTGTATCATACTCAGATCTGAAACCATATTCAAAAATTGAAATTGGGGGAGCATAAACACATTAAATGAATTTTTGCTTTTAAATAGAACACTGTAACCCAAATCAAAATCAAAATATTGTAAACCTTCTTAGTAAACTCACAATCACAAGGTGCACATGAACAAAAAGCAATACTCTCAATCACAAGGTGCACATGAACAAAAAGCAAGCGTGTATGGACATAGTTGGAGGATGGCTATGTGGCAGCAACGATCAATTAAATGCTAATTTAGTAGTATGAATGAATTATGGCCAGTTGACTTTTGCATATATAATTTCAGCATTTAATTAAATGCTAATTTTGATAGAAAACTTGAACTTGCTTCTTCAACCATATAAGCTCTCATTGGATTCCAAATACTCAAAAGCAAGAATTGAGAAGGATAAGTTAAAGCTCATTCATATATTAACAAATGTTCTGTTAAAGCTCATTCATATATTTTATATCATTTGATTTTCATATTACCAAAGTAATGTGTGTGGATATAAATGTTAGTGGATGAAATATACATACCGTGACCCTTTCCAACTAATCTCAGTTGAGTCACATACTCTGATATCTTCTTGATTGATTCAGCCTGTGCAAGGAAAATACATATAAGAACAAGAAGAAAAAATTGGAAAATATGGATACACTTATTTTAGTGCAAGCAATTGTTTCATGAGGAAACACCTAGTTACTCTTGGAGCTAAAGATTTTTCATGTCAAATATCATCCAAGTATAATCTGAAAACATCTACAATTAAATCAATGTTTTAAACCACGATCGCATTGCATTGCAATTCTAATCTTGTTAATTGGTATTGCGAAAAACTGTAGTTAAATACTACTGATGAAGTAGCAATTACAATCACAATACAGTCGTAGTGATATCAAAAACCTTAATGACAGAGTCATAAAAAACTTTAATCTAGCAGCAAAAATTGCAGTCCCGAATTGTTTTGTTTTTCAAGTTTAGGCATAAATATTCATGGGTACAAACAAAATATTTCTTCTACTCCAAGTATACAGAAAAATGATTTCAAGTTTCAACTTGACAACTTAAGGCAAGTGTTACCTGCTCTTCCAAAAACTCGCTCTCGATGAAGTCTGCCAATTGAGGATCATTGTTACGATCAGCCACCTATTGTATTCATGAAACATAATTCTTAGACTGATTAGCCATTTGATCTTTGATCTCAATATGTATATATAGGAAACAGAATTTTTTATTGCATGAGAAGAGCAATATTCAATTCAAAAACAGAGAGAAAGAGGCATTACACTGTGAACATTACATCAGTTTCTCATTTACTAACTTCTCCAAAGACAGAGCCAATTCCATGGCTGAATCAAACCAAAAAAAAAAAGGAAAATAAAAAAGTAAGAGTCAGCATAAATAATTAAAACGTGTTTGGTGTCTAATGCATAATGATCATGAGATGAGACCGACACATGTGATTATATTTAGTCAATAATCACTTCCATATACTAAAAACTATCATTATAAAAATTTACATACATGTGTCGGTGTCTATGTTTCATGCAATAGAATATGATAAATCAAAACAGAGGAAAAAACATTCAAAGTAAATGAAAACAGAACACTCACCATACAATTAATTGCTATATATAACACCAAAATAACTACAAAATGCTTATAGAAACCAACATGATTTACTTCCCAAGTTAAATACTAACCTGATATTTCATGAGCAACATGATTTACTTCCAACATAGCTTCCACCTTCAGTGTGAAAATATTCATAATGCACATCACCAAAATAAATTGAAAGAGAGTAGTTTTGTTGTTTCCTACGAATAGTTTTTTACGAAATAGCAACAAATTGTTGACATAAATCACGTATGGATGAAACTGAGAAGGGAGAATATGATATATGAGTAGAGGTGGTTTAAAAATTGGCTAATTAGCTTTCGTGCATTTATTGTGCTAAACTTTTCGTGTACAATTAAGCATTAATCTTTAAAAATAGTCCAATCATAAGAGCAAAATCAAGAGAGAGAAAAGGTGAAAATTAGAGAAGTAGTCAAGTATTATACAACTCTAAGTTCATGCAAAAGTGCCGAATTTATTTTAGTTCAATATGAACATTCTCCTTTCATTATGAGACTGCTAAAACTTCAATGAGTATACCAAATAAACCCAAATTTAGCAGGATTTTTAAACCTATTTGAAGCCTATCCTATTCCAACTGCAAGCTAAGTTAGCCAACTAAAGGCAATAAAGTTGAATACCATAGGGCCAACAGTTCTTAAAGTTTCATTGTCCTGAAAGTAAAATGTTTATAGCAGCATGACAGGATGAGAATGATAAGATTTCATTTACTACACTTCAAACTTTAGGGTCTCTTAGGGGAAAAACGGGGCACAAATCTTTCCATAACTTGCAACAATAAATGCAAGAAAAAAAAGGGGGGCATGATCAACGGGTAAGTGTAGTCTTCTTGACAGATTTATTCTTCTACATATTTGTAAATTGTAGAAGAAGAGGAGCCTCAGTGCAAGGTCACGAGCTTGAGTCATGAAATCAGTCTTTTGTAAATACAAGATAAGACTACCTAGGATAGACAAAATGAATGTGACGCTTCTCTAAGGTATTGTAAAGTTTTATAGTACCAAGTTACCTATTTTCATTTGTAAAGTGTAACACTAATGATCAGATATGGATGGTAAAATTTAGGTCAGTTACACTATTTAAGTTTGAACGATATTAAATAAATAAGGAAGCACTGTAATCTCACCTGCGAATCTCCATCAATACCATGCCTGTACAACAAAGCATCCCATTTTTCTGCTGAATTACGAGCTGGTCGAATTACAAGTGGAACAGGCTTGCCATTCAGCACAATCAGTGACTGAAGTAGACCAGTTTCACTTTCACCTGCATCCGTAGAAAGAAATATGATGGATGGGTGCATCGGCCCTCTCAATCACCCTCAAGATCCAGTCTGCTGCTTGTGGGATGGGGAAAAAGCAACTTGATTTTTTATCATTACTGTAAACATAAAAACGGATAAGTAAGGCAATATGATAGAGGGAAAAAGAGAGCGAGAAAATTGCAGGACAGTATCTCGGGAGTTAAAAACCTTACATGCATCAGTTTATACATTATTTCAAGGAGAACATGTTCATCATGAAAAAAAAATAAATAAATGACGATTAATGAGCCATGACAATGCAGTTGTTAATTCATTGGAATTTGGACCCCCGTAGTCAGAAATTTTATGCATTCATGCAGTCAGCAGCTCATAATTTGAATCAAGATCATACGATACCACTTTAATTTCAAATTTCCTTTTAAAGCTACTTCACTAATCTAAAATCAGAGTCGATCTTGATCCAATAGCTTTAAGTAGCTGACTACATAAATGCGAGGAATCCCCGATTACAGGGAATTTGAATTCAATTCACTTTCCAAAAAAATGCAGAAGCAAGCAAAAGCAATTAAAAAGTGCAAGTTAAAATTTTGCCTTCTGATAACTAACCTGTTGATGATGCAATGCCTGAAAGACTGCCACAAGCCAGACTAACAACAACAGTTGAATCATCGGATCTGGTGAGTAGAAACAAATTAAATATCATCGGATCTAGAGTAGCTGATTTTAGTAATTTATATAATGAGTTGAATCATTTAAAGCATATAAAGACTTTTCAAAACATTTTCATTTTCTATTGTTAAAAAGGTGCATGAATGAAGATACTGCAATTTCAGAATAATAACATTTAATAGGATGAAGTTGGTTAAATTTTGCTTATATTTTTGTCCACGAAATATGACCGCTTTTTTTGTTTATATTTGAGTCCGGAGAAGTACCTGAACTGTTGCTCGCAATCCAAATGCTTTAACTGCAACTATAATGTTAGGATTCCCAGCCCATTTCATTGATAGTTCCATAATCAATTCCTTTTCATCAGTGCTATACACATTCATTCCTGCAGCCATATTATATATTTGGATCAACACAATTAGCATTTATCAGTCTAAAGTCTTTACTTATGTTATTATATTCTTGTTCATAGCTATATACCTTGAAAAGTTGGTGGCTCAGAGCCCAAGTTAAGTTCTTCAAACTCAACTGAATCAATTTTGTACTTTGGAATTTGTTCAGCAATAATAGGCTTAGCTATAGTTCTTGCAGTTTTGCAAATTGCCTATAACATTCAACCAATTGTTGGTACTCTTTGAAAATTGATATTCAAAATAGTTGTACTTAATACTAATAACCATACAAAATCTCATAGATGCCCCTAGAAATTTTGAACATCAATAAAATGTGTGCATACCTTGTTCAAATAAGGCCACATACACTCAACAAATTTATTAAGCCAATCAAGCTGCAAACAAGAAAATATTAATTAATCAACTATACTACTTTTTTAGAGGGCTTAGAATGTTAAAGAATAATAATAACATACACGGTCATAGTCTGGATTTTTTATCCATAAGGGTATTTCTGGAAGCAATTGCTGTATAGTTTTAGCTTCTTGCTCAACCAAAGGACTAAATGTAGGATCCTGAAATCATAAAAAACAGGGCATACTTTTAAAATATTAAGACAAAAAGAAGTCAATATCAATAAAAAGAATTTTAAAAAAATAAAATAAGAGAATCATTCATTTTAGAGAAAAAGTGAGAAATAGAAACTAACCTTGACATCTATTGATTGAAAGTATATAAACATATAGTATCCAATCAACAATCCAAGTGAAGTTCCAATTCCAAATCCTAAAAAACTAGCTATAGTACTTAAAATACCCATTTCAACTTCAATATCAATGTCTAGGGTACCTAGTTGCTTAGCTAGCTATGGTACTACTAGTACTAACTAAGTTTCTTTCATATCAAAAGTGGAAACTTTCCAAACTAAACCAGCTCAACAAACAAATACTTCTTGTGTTGTGTGGATGATTGGTACTTAATGAATACGTTACAAAAACTAGCTTAAAATTAGGTGTGGCTTTTCTCAACATACACAGAATCCTGCAAGCAAATGGGTCATAAACTCATGAAACAAAGAATCAAGCAAATGGGTAAAATCAAATACTTCAAAAAACCACACAAACAATATATTTAACAGTAATAAAAAAGACACTAATTATTATTCAGATCTAAAAAACTAAAAACCATCAACAGTGTGGTACCAGTGTTCAAATAAGAAAGATGTTTAATACCCTTCTTTTGGAGCAATGAATCACCACCACTCGCTGCCGCTGTTGCCATGCTTTCCAAATTGTTAGCGAAAACCCTAAATCTTAGGAAAAGGAACAAAAACGAAATTACAAATGAAGAACTATAGAGAACACAAGTGAGAAGATGATAGAAAGCAGATTTGAAAGAAAATAAGTGGACCTACCTTCATCGTCGCGGTCATCTTCCTCCTTCACGAACTTATGGGTCATCGCCGTAGTTGAATCTCAGAGATCTGTGAAAGATGCGTTCAACAAGGGGAGCGATGAAGAGAAGAAGGTTGTTACGGTTCAGGTGAAGTGATTCAACAGTTAGCGATTCAGATTGAGAGAAAACCAAAACGATTCAGATTATGAGTGATTGAGAACAACGATTCCGATTCTGAGTGAGAGTTCGATTTTGGTGTGAGATTGAACGAGAGTGAGGGTGAAATCTGCGATTCAGATGAGGAACGGATGAGAGAGGGAAAAGGGAAAAGGGTTTCCAATGGATGAGGAACGGATGAGAGAGGGAAAAGGGAAAATTATTATTGAAAGGCTTTTTCCCTACAGGCCATAAGCACCTGATGTAAAATGTAGTTTCTCAGTATTACAAAACTGCCACCGCGTGTATCTTTCCCTACAGGTATTATATGGCCTGATGTGAAAACGTTTTAACATTTACTTTTCCCCTCAGTTGTTCCTAAGGGCTGATGTAAAAACTTTGTTGGTAATTTCGAAAATGCCACTGCGTTCACTATCACATCAGGTATGTATTCGACTGTTGTGAAAACTTTTTTAACCATGTTGTAAAATGTATATTTTCCACTAGTGTGAGTTTTGGATTTATTGGTGTAGAAAATATTTACGCTATGGCTAGAACACAAGAATATGTTGTGACAGGAATGATAGGAGATCATCAAACTCCTAGTAATGAAGAATGATTTCTAAGTTATTAAGATAAGTGACGTCGTAGACTAATTGAAGCGGAACACGAGTAATCTGTAAAATTCCGCGAGCTCTTGAGAATTCCATAGTGGAAGTAATGATTAGGATTGTGATAAGTAGCACATCGAGATGTCGAAAAGAAAGGAGCAGGTGCTAGAGATGAAACCTCCTGCTTATACTTGGAATAACAGATGAAGTTGGAATAGTCCTAGCATTGTGTATGTATACGTGTCATCAGATGTTTTCCAGTGTAGAACAATTTGTTTTACGGAGTATGAAATAATTATATATGAAGGATACCGGCATATGAGATGAACATAAGGATAGGAAATCATGGGAATTAGTTGTGGTGCATTGGACCTCTAAAAGAGTGGAAATGTTGAAGAAATGAGATCGACCCAATGTCGTCAGAGTAAGATTACACGGACTATGAAGGAAACTTACGAAGTTCAGTATGAGTGTCTAAGACTTAATAACTTTAAATTGGATTTGCAAGAAGCGTATGAACAAGAGGCATAGTCAATGAGTCGGGTAGATTTGTTCAGACAACCGCAAACCCTACTACGTAAGAATTATGTAATGTATATCAGGCCTTTCAATTGAGGGGAAGATTGTCGAGTACTTTCGACTTATAGAATTGGAATTCTGATAAACGAGTTAAGTGGAGAATTGGTTAGTAGAGAAAGAAATGTGAAAGGTATATTTATATTTATGATTTCAAGATGGATTCTAAATTTCGAGGACGAAATTTCTTTAAGGGGGGTAGAGTGTAACATCCCGCTTAAGACTCGAATATTTATCAGTGTCTAATTTCATATTTATCGAGGACGGAAATTCCATATTTTAAAGACTGATTTCTCCCGTCTCTAATTTCAATTTTTCTAGTAGTGTTAGAGGGACCAGATCTTATACTTATTATAATTTCAATCAAAATTAAAGTTCATTAAAAAAATGTTCATGATTGACATACATTAGCGCAATAAAAAATCTTGAAGATATGTCTTTTTGGACGCTAATATTATATATAAAGGGGATAAGGCCTTTCAAAAAAGTGGGAGGAGATGTTATTTTATTGGTGTCATTAAAAAAGATAAAAATTAATATTATTTGTTCTATATTATATGTTCTAATAGTATAATATTAATCAACATCAAAATAAAAATATTATAAAAATCATCGTTAATAATTTAAATGCTTTAGGGTAATAGAAAGACATCAAGACAAAAAACCAAAGAGTGTGTTGAAAAATAAAGTCGAATCATATACGAACAATTTCAATACATTTTATTTTTGTTTATTACAAAAAATACTTTTTATTTTTGTTCATGATATCAAAAAGATATACACGTCCCCCCTATAAAAAAGGATATATATGTTTTTTGTTTTGTTGTTACTAGGGGTGGAAATATGCTAGGTCAATCTAGGCTTTGCAAGAGCTAAGTCTGGACTGTCAAATTTTTTGAGGCCTAAGCCTAGCATGCAGCCTGTTATAGGCTTATTTTTTGGACTTGAGTCTGGCCTATTGAAAGCCTGATATGACCTGCTAGCCTATTTAAAAGCCTATTTCATATGAATATGTTTAAATAAATAATATGATATATGTTTAAATCGACTAGCAAACTAATATATTAATAAGATTATACTCATTTGTTATATCTAACATAAATTTTTAGATAATTTGATTATATACTATGTAACATATTTCAATTATAGTTTATACTAATACATTTAAATATGCAAAAAATCAATGTATACCAAAAACTTAAATTGATGAAAAGGTTAACAAATTAATAATTTAATTCAAAGTGCAAAATATAATATAATAATATTAATAATAAACAATTTTATTCATATTTACTTCAGTAGACCGGCCTGATATGCTTAAGAGACTTTTTTTATGGCATGTCCTGACCTTTTTAACTAAATAGACTTTTAAAAAAGTATAAACCTTCTTTACTTAAGAAAAAAAATATGGCATAGTTTGTCGTAGGTTAGATCGTAGGCCTCTATAGGTTGGTCTAACCAATTGGGCTTGAATATGTTTGTATATATAACTATATATATATCGGATGAGAAGACACCAAATTCCAGACTAGGGTTTTTTTTTCATTCACCGACCAGTGTTACGATCCTCCCTCACCCATTGCAATGTCACGGCGATTGAAACTTTCGGTTCCAGAAGACAGAATCAGTGTTCTCCCTGACTCACTTCTTTATCGTATTCTTTCCTTTCTTCCGACCAAAGACGCAGCAGCCACAACAATCCTCTCAAAAAGGTGGAAACCACTATGGCTCTCACAACTTATATTCAAATTCGATGACCAAAGCTTTCCAAACGATTTAATCTTTCACAATTTTGTGGACTCCGTCATCGCCAATCGAGACAAAACAATACCAATGGACATTAACTGTTTGTTCTTCCCTGTAAGGTCTCGGTTGCGGCTTTCAATTCCAAGAGAAGACAGAATCAGTGCTCTACCGGATTCACTTCTTTATCACATTCTTTCTTTTCTTCCAATGAAAGACACTGCCGCAACAACAGTCCTCTCAACAAGGTGGAAACGACTCTTCCTCTCACAACTCATACTTAACTTCGAAGACAACCCCTTTCCACACCCTTTGGCATTTCAACTATTCCTCGACTGGTTCATCGCCAATCGAGATAACAATCTACCTATCCTCTCATTCAACCTCAAATGTCGCTTCAAAAACGATATCACCAAATTTGTTTCTAATGTAGTTCAACGAGGAGTTCAAAACTTAAGCATTGATCTATTCCGCACAGATTATTACTTCAAAACAATATTCCCTACTTGCGTTCTTACTACAAAAACCTTGGCTGTACTCAAATTGAAGGGGTTAACATTAGACCCAGTTCCACACGTTCATCTTCCGTCACTCAAAGTTCTTCACTTAGAATCTGTCACTTTCATACATTATGAATATATCACCAAACTTCTATCAGGCTGTCCCATTCTACTTGAATTGGAAACAAGAGATTTAATCATAAAACTTTCTAGGGTTCTAAAGGTGGTTCTAAGCCTACCCAATTTGGTAAGAGCTAACATTTCTGATGATCTTATTCAGTATGATTGGCTTCATATGGCGCAGCATCTGCGCATACGACAGGTATGTATGTGTGTATCTATCTCTCCATTTATTTATCTATTTAAGCAAATCAGTAATTCAAACTTATAAAATACTGTTAGTTTTTTAGCTTAGTAGACATAGTTGAAGTAGTGAAAATGGAATTTGTGGAGAACTTGAATTATATTAACTTGAACAAGAGTAGTACACTTTGTAGTGTTATAAGATAGCTAGCTTGTGGCTTGCTCTAAAATGTATAGCAAGTAACCTATTTATAGGCTTGACATGTTGGCTATATGTTCTTTAGAGAGTTCTAGGAAGAAGTTTATACACTTATGTATTTTAAATTATTCTAGAAATATCTACTAGGTGTAGGCTTTAGTAGAATAATTTAGAAACTAGAATAGTCTAGAAATTTGTAGCATATTTCAACAAATACTACTAGATTTTTAGTCTCTTAGATTCAAAAAGTTAATTAGTTTAATGATTAACTTCACACTTACATCTTCCTTCACATCGCTGCAATATTTTGTTTTTGTAACTCATGCAGACAGGGCCGATTGTATTAGACTGCATGTTTCACAATTTGACCCACCTTGAGCTTATATTCAACTTTATGCGTTCATCTGGGTCGTTGAAGTGGAGCTGGCTAATGAAACTGCTTGAAAATTTCCCCAAACTTCAAACTCTTATCATTGAAGAGGTTTTTAATCTTCAGCATTTCCATTTCCCTTTGTTTTTTAAGCTCTACTTCTATATATATATATATTTTTTTTAAAAACAATTCAATTCTGTATAATTGTCAGGTTGATAAAGGATACAATTTCGGTAACAAACAATGGAAGGACCCAAAAGTTGTTCCACGATGTCTTTTATCTCATCTTACAACATGTTCACTTAGAAATTACAGTCGCATAAATTGTGAGCTTCCATTTGCAAAGTATATCATGCAGAATTCAAGAATATTACGCACCATGACAATTCAGAGTGCCGAAGTCTTAGATACAAATACAAAGCTCCAAATGTTCATGGAATTATATTTTTGCCCAAGGAATTCAGTCACTTGTCAACTTTTATTTATTTGAATGGTAATGGATACAGCAAGCGTGCAATAGCAGACTTAAGCTTGTCACAGACCTTGTAATAACTCCAATAAATCCGAGACGCTACTTTGATAATTCATTTTTAGTCTTGAGATTGTTCGTTTATGTGCAGGAACTTATCCTTTGATTGTTATGATATATGCTTTAGAAACATTGATCTTTCTTTAAATTCTATATCTGGAACTATACATTTGTCTTGTTGGGGTCTCTTAGAGCTTGAATAGTGATTCAGCCCATCATTTGTCAAACCATCTTCCTGTGATTGTCCCTGTGGCTGTATAAATAAATTGATCACAAGCTGAAAATACTCAAGTGCACCAAAAAACTATCTCTTACCTACCATTTATGGCTTGAATAACGTATGTGGCTGTCAATGAAAAACAGGTAATTGGCAACTTTTGGTAATGAAGTATTACCCAGTGTGCTTCACCTCACTCCATAGTTCTTTTAAAATTATACATTAATATGTATCTCAATCACATACCGCATGTGAATTCTCAGTTTCTAGATCTCACATAAACTCAATTCAGGTATGTTTATGTAAAGTCAGTTAAGTCTGTCTACACAAACGGAGTTAACGTACTTCCTTTAACTTCTGAGTTTCTAGATCTTAAGAAATTCGGTTTAACAAGGTTTACACAAACTCATTTAAACTACCGCCATTAAATTATGTTTCTACTTTCTAGATCTTACAAAAACTCGGTCCAAGTGCATTTAAGTACTCAATTTAAAGTACATTTACACATAGTTCATGTACTTTGGTTGAACCGGATGAACTTAGTTCAACTTGAGTTCAATCCAATTCAACTAGACAATAATGTAATTGGGATCAAACCAACCAAAGATCTGGTTGTCCTCAACTCAGTTCATATACTATTTATAAATTAAAAGTTTTTAGATATTACTTAAACTCGGTTCATTGACGTTTACGTATACTCAGTTCACCTCCCACCTTTAAATTCTGAATTTTTAGATCCGACGTAAACTCGGTTCAAGTACGTTTACGTAAACTATGTTTATGTAAACTTAGTACAAGTAGGTTTGATAAGGAGGTAACAATGATTTGGTCAATTTGAACTTTTTAAACCTTGGGGGTGTATATCTTGAAATTATGAAGGTGAAACTAGGTGTTTTCCTAGCTTTTTACCTTGGTCTTGGATATACTTACAAACACATTCAAGATCCAACACCCAGTTGCTTGCTTTTTGCAAATGATAATGTCATTCTTGAAAAGACAGGAGAGGAAATAAATAGGAAGCTTAAGACAAGGTTTAGAAGCATATAGCTTTCAATTGAGTAGAAATAAGAAGAATGGAATATAGGAATGTATGTTTAACAAAAGGCAAAACACCCCTAGTAAAACATTAATATAGAAGCTATGAATCACTTTTAATATTAAGATTACAGAAGTTATGAATCACTTTTAATATTATTTGTCTTCTCTTGATTCCAAGACCATTTGTGCCACTTCATTAATATTCTAATGTATTCACAATTACTCAAACATAAATATAAACACCCATCTAAATCAAACATCCTTTTCACCTCACCATGGTTGAGCCACACCCAAAGAGACCTGTTCCAACACTCCTTCGACTTCCACCACCTCTCTACCTCGGTCTACCGAAGAAAAAAACACCATAATAGACCAAACCAAACTTGAATCAAATTGTTATTTTAGATTTTTCAGATTATTAACATTCCCTATATGATTAATGAAAATTTCAAAAAAAAGTCTCGGTCTACCTCTGTTCGACAAATGTCAAATGTAGTGTTCAATCGTTCAAACGAGTAATTGAAGGGAAGAAAGGAGGAAACATCTTATGTGTTAGCTAGTATAACCTTCACTAAATCATGACCAGTAAGATCTTTAAGCCCAAACATATATATATTGTTGGTTTTTGGATTTCCAAACTGTTGTATTTGGATTTCCAAATTCTATTTTGAAAGGGACTATCTACCGAAGTTGTTACTAGGTTGAGTCACGACCAGGTCGCTCTCTTTAAGACGTTTCGCAGCACTGCCCAAAATTGTGCAAGGCAGACTATCAACCACGCCGCCTCCAGGATAAAACAAGCCCAGCTACAACTGTGCGGTTAACTACTGCACTGTAGAAAACCGTTCGAGATTTATACCTCCAATATGGTACTAAGACCACTCTTTAATACTGAAACCACTCTAATATGGTACTGTGACCACTCTATTATGGTGCTAAGACCACTCAAATATGGTGTTATCACCATTCTAACCTTTAAGCTCTCCAAAATATCAATATGGTACTAAGACCACTCAAATACAGTGAT
Organism: Medicago ruthenica; assembly: GCA_018208015.1. Classification (NCBI taxonomy): domain Eukaryota; kingdom Viridiplantae; phylum Streptophyta; class Magnoliopsida; order Fabales; family Fabaceae; genus Medicago; species Medicago ruthenica. The sequence continues at coordinate 41,888 of WNNG01000009.1, read as the reverse complement.
ACCACCGTTCAAACTTTTTAACTTCTCCAAAAATAGAAAAATATCGAAAGAATATTTATATATACCGTTAAGATCATTCTTAATTCCGACAGGACATTATTATTTCAAAAGGGACTATGATCTTAAAAGTACTCTTTATTCCGAAGGGACATATATTATCGAAGGGAATATGTTCTTAAGACCTTTCTTAATTCCGAAGGGACATTATACCGAATAGGGACTAAGGTCTTAAGAACACTCTTAATTTCGAAGGGACAGAAAAAGAAGAGAGAAAGAGTTCTCGACAACTCAATAGAACTCTTTGGTGTGATTTTTGAACTGAGAGGAGTCCTCTATTTATAGAGATTTTGTAACTGTTTTACCTAATATTGTGGCAGTAGTTACTCTAATGGATAAGATCAAAAAGAAACATAATCACTAATCAGTTCAAAAATATTTGTGGATAAGATCAAAAAGAAACTAATCCACAAAAGTGGAGGAAACAAACTCATTGGATATGAATGAAGGAAAGATAAGAAATTCAGTTGGATTCTCAAACCTTATCACAACCAACATAAACTAAAATTGTGGGAAGTGATATTCATGAATAAAAATAATAATTACTATTATTTTTATTAATATCAAGTATTTAAAATTAAATACCGCAATTTAAACACTACTAATGTGTGTGTTCTATTTTATGTGGGACCCCCACTCTCTATTTTTTCAATTCACATCACACTAGCTCAAAGTCTTTTTACTTGGTTTTTAATCTTCTAATTTCCTTCCAACTTCACACCATGTTCCAACAATCCCCCACTTGAATTTAAAAAATGGTTTCAATAATAACGTCAAAACGTTTCTATAAGATTGCTAATTAACAAAGGTGTCGCTTACAACTTGAACCTTTGCATAGCGGAAACTATTCCGATTCAACAAGAGTTGCTTACAACATTGAATTCTATCTCAGACATAGAGTCTGCACACAAATCTTTTCCTAAGGTGTATTCTAAAAGCTCGTGCGTTTATGGCCCTGCACGTCTATCCCATTTTTAACGAACCCTCTAGGTATTCTGCCTCAAAATCCCATAGGAACCGGCCTCAGTTCCACATTCGTATAGGTGAGTCTATCAAGAGTGCTCCTGTAGCTATGTACTCCACCCAACATAGAGTATAGATATCATTAAGAGTTTCTATTATCTCATCTTTCTGTCCCTGCAGGATTCATGCTTTCTTAATTTTCTCATAGCATGTTCTTTCACTCATGACTTGTTATTACCCATTGAACCTATTTCTTGGGATCTCCAGTCATTTAGGTCAGGTTACCATCACTTGTGATCTTTAGGCATTAGTCCTATCGTATTGGATGTGTTTATGACTTTCTTTCTAGTAATTCCTTTCGTCAAAGGATTGACTAAATTTTTATCAGTACGTACATGATCTACTTTAACCGTTCCTTTTGAGAGTAGCTAGCTCTCTAATTTGTTATGTGTTTGTGCCTTAATTATCGTCTCTTACTATTGTAGTAACGATTCTCAATTTTGTAATAGCTGCAGTACTATCACAATGAATTAACACTCCTGGCAACGGTTTTATCAACTAGGGGATCTCAACTAGCAAGCATTTTCTCAACTTGCTTCTTCACTAGTTTTCTCTAGTGTTCTCATCTGAGATTCATTCCATAGTGGATTGATTCAATATCATATGTTTCAACAAACAACTCCTCCAGTGATGCTCAATATGCAGTCACTGGTCGCTTAAAACTCATCTGAAGGATGTTCTATTTTGTATCTTGTACCATTCAAGTACAATAAGATACTCCTCATAATGTAGTCCTAGAGTCATAGTCTTCTTAAGGCACCTTATGATTCTTTCAATAGCATGTCAATGCTTCTCACTTGGTCTACTAGTAAACTTACACAAGAGTTCCACGACATAGGCAATGTCTGGTCTAATACATACAGTGACATATCTCTGCCAATGATGCTCGCATATTATATTTGTCTAACACCATCTCAAGTGTTCTTGACGAGTTTTACACTTGGATCATAAGGTGTGCTTGCAAGTTTACAGTCAAATAATTACATTTCTTAAGATCTTCTCAACATTGTGAGATTAATTAAAAAAAATTCTCTTTTTGATCTAGTAATCTTGACACCAAGAATTACTTCAACTTTGTCTCGGTCTTTCTTATCCATGTTTGTTGATAAACAATGATTTCACATAAACTATAGCATGAATCTTTGAACAAAATATGAGCAAGTCGTCTACATAGAGACATATGATCGTGCAAATGTTATTTCCATATTTGTAGTGAATACATTTGTCACTTTCATTCACTTTATACTCATTCGATATCTTTAGGTTGTCAAATTTTCCATGCCATTTCTTAGGAGTTTATTTTTAGACCATGCAAAGATTTTTCTAACTTGCTGACCTTGTTTTCTTGTCCTGAATCACAAAACCTTCTGGTTGTTCCATATAGATTTTGTCTTCTAGTTCACCATTTAATGAGGTAACTTTCACATCCATTTGGTGTACTATCAATTTATGAACAGCGGCTAAAGGGACTAGCACCCTTATGGATATGATTCGATTGACTGGTGACTAAGTGTCGAAGAAATCTATATTTTTTTGTTCTCTTTGCCTAAAACCTTTTTCTACAAGGTGAGCCTTGTATTTAGCAACCGAACCATCAGATTTAGTTTATTTTTCCAAAATCCAAATACCACAGATTAGTTTGCATCCAGGAGGCAAGTCAACTAAGAGTCGTGTTTCGTTAGACTAGAGAATCCCTTTTATCGTTTACTGTTTGTTTTTTTTTCTTTTCAAAAGTTAGCATCAAATGAAGACAAAGCTTCTTGAAGGCCAGATGGATCCTCTTTCAATATACAAACCATATAATTAGGTTTATACTCTTTAGCATTTATAACTTTCAGCATTAAAATGTGACTGCTTAATGTGCACGGTCGTGCTGGTGAGGCACACGACCGTGCCTGCTTTCAAAATGGCCAAAATTGAGCATCTGAAGGGGCGCACGACGGTGCCACTTGGGCGCACGGTCCGTGCGCATTACTCACGAGCACAACAAAAGGAGCAGCACGACCAATTCATTTTAGGGCACGACCGTGCTGACTGAAAAGTGGCTTTTTCTTGATTTTTCTTCTCTTCCTTGGCTCTCTATCCATGCTTTTGTTCCAAGCAATTTGTTCTCCATTTTTTTGATTCTGAAAACATAACAAAGACTTTGAAGTAAAATAGCTCTAAAACAAGATGAAAGCACACTAATTTTTATTGAAATTGGAAGCTAAAAACACTATAAACTACAAGTTATCATCTGTCTCTGTAGTGACGGAATTTAGTTGTTTAGAGACTGAAATTTCTGGCGTTTATATAGACGGAATTAGAGACAGATGTTGGATGGAGACGGACGAATTCCGTCTATAATCAGTGACAGACAATAAATTCCTTCTCACACCCTTAGCGACGACGAAATTAACAACAGAACTTAATCTGTCTCAGGTTCCGTCTCTAACATGTTTAGCGACGGAAATTCCATATTTTAAAGACTGATTTCTCCCGTCTCTAATTTCAATTTTTCTAGTAGTGTTAGAGGGACCAGATCTTATACTTATTATAATTTCAATCAAAATTAAAGTTCATTAAAAAAATGTTCATGATTGACATACATTAGCGCAATAAAAAATCTTGAAGATATGTCTTTTTGGACGCTAATATTATATATAAAGGGGATAAGGCCTTTCAAAAAAGTGGGAGGAGATGTTATTTTATTGGTGTCATTAAAAAAGATAAAAATTAATATTATTTGTTCTATATTATATGTTCTAATAGTATAATATTAATCAACATCAACATAAAAATATTATAAAAATCATCGTTAATAATTTAAATGCTTTAGGGTAATAGAAAGACAACAAGACAAAAAACCAAAGAGTGTGTTGAAAAATAAAGTCGAATCATATACGAACAATTTCAATACATTTTATTTTTGTTTATTACAAAAAATACTTTTTATTATTGTTCACGATATCAAAAAGATATACACGTCCCCCTATAAAAAAGGATATATACGTTTTTTGTTTTGTTGTTACTAGGGGTGGAAATATGCTAGGCCAATCTAGGCTTTGCAAGACCTAAGTCTGGACTGTCAAATTTTTTGAGGTCTAAGCCTAGCATGCAGCCTGTTATAGACTTATTTTTTGGACTTGAGTCTGGCCTATTGAAAGCCTGATATGACCTGCTAGCCTATTTAAAAGCCTATTTCATATGAATATGTTTAAATAAGTAATATGATATATGTTTAAATCGACTAGTAAAATAATATATTAATAAGATTATACTCATTTGTTATATCTAACATAAATTTTTAAAGAATTTGATTATATATTATGTAACATAATTCAATTATAGTTTATACTAATACATTTAAATATGCAAAAAATCAATGTATACCAAAAACTTAAATTGATGAAAAGGTTAACAAATTAATAATTTAATTCAAAGTGCAAAATATAATATAATAATATTAATAATAAACAATTTTATTCATATTTACTTCAGTAGACCGGCCTGATATGCTTAAGAGACTTTTTTTATGGCATGTCCTGACCTTTTTAACTAAATAGACTTTTAAAAAAGTCTAAACCTTCTTTACTTAAAAAAAATATGGCATGGTCTGTCGTAGGCTAGGTCGTAGGCCTCTATAGGTCGGCCGAACCAATTGGGCTTGAATATGTTTGTATATATAACTATATATATCGGATGAGAAGACACCAAATTCCAGACTAGGGTTTTTTTTTCATTCACCGACCAGTGTTACGATCCTCCCTCACCCATTGCAATGTCACGGCGATTGAAACTTTCGGTTCCAGAAGACAGAATCAGTGTTCTCCCTGACTCACTTCTTTATCGTATTCTTTCCTTTCTTCCGACCAAAGACGCAGCAGCCACAACAATCCTCTCAAAAAGGTGGAAACCACTTTGGCTCTCACAACTTATATTCAAATTCGATGACCAAAGCTTTCCAAACGATTTAATCTTTCACAATTTTGTGGACTCCGTCATCGCCAATCGAGATAAAACACTACCAATGGACATTAACTGTTTGTTCTTCCCTGTAAGGTCTCGGTTGCGGCTTTCAATTCCAGGAGAAGACAGAATCAGTGCTCTACCGGATTCACTTCTTTATCACATTCTTTCTTTTCTTCCAATGAAAGACACTGCTGCAACAACGGTCCTCTCAACAAGGTGGAAAGGACTCTTCCGCTCACAACTCATACTTAACTTCGAAGACAACCCCTTTCCACACCCTTTGGCATTTCGACTATTCCTCGACTCGTTCATCGCCAATCGAGATAACAATCTACCTATCCTCTCATTCAACCTCAAATGTCGCTTCAAAAACGATATCACCAAATTTGTTTCTAATGTTGTTCAACGAGGAGTTCAAAACTTAAGCATTGATCTATTCCGCACAGATTATTACTTCAAAACAATATTCCCTACTTGCGTTCTTACTACAAAAACCTTGGCTGTACTCAAATTGAAGAGGTTAACATTAGACCCAGTTCCACACATTCATCTTCCGTCACTCAAAGTTCTTCACTTAGAATCTGTCACTTTCATACATTATGAATATATCACCAAACTTCTATCAGGCTGTCCCATTCTACTTGAATTGGAAACACGAGATTTAATCATAAAACTTTCTAGGGTTCTAAAGGTGGTTCTAAGCCTACCCAATTTGGTAAGAGCTAACATTTCTGATGATCTTATTCAGTATGATTGGCTTCATATGGCGCAGCATCTGCGCATACGACAGGTATGTATGTGTGTATCTATCTCTCCATTTATCTATCTATCTAAGCAAATCAGTAATTCAAACTTATAAAATACTGTTAGTTTTTTAGCTTAGTAGACATAGTTGAAGTAGTGAAAATGGAATTTGTGGAGAACTTGAATTATATTAACTTGAACAAGAGTAGTACACTTTGTAGTGTTATAAGATAGCTAGCTTGTGGCTTGCTCTAAAATGTATAGCAAGTAACCTATTTATAGGCTTGACATGTTGGCTATATGTTCTTTAGAGAGTTCTAGGAAGAAGTTTATACACTTATGTATTTTACATTATTCTAGAAATATATACTAGCTGTAGGCTTTAGTTGAATAATCTATAAACTAGAATAGTCTAGAAATTTGTAGCATATTTCAACAAATACTACTAGATTTTTAGTCTCTTAAATTCAAAAAGTTAATTAGTTTAATGATTAACTTCACACTTACATCTTCCTTCACATCGTTGCAATATTTTGTTTTTGTAACTCATGCAGACAGGGCCGATTGTATTAGACTGCATGTTTCACAATTTGACCCACCTTGAGCTTATATTCAACTTTATGCGTTCATCTGGGTCGTTGAAGTGGAGCTGGCTAATGAAACTGCTTGAAAATTTCCCCAAACTTCAAACTCTTATCATTGAAGAGGTTTTTAATCTTCAGCATTTCCATTTCCCTTTGTTTTTTAAGCTCTACTTCTATATATATATATATTTTTTTTAAAAACAATTCAATTCTGTATAATTGTCAGGTTGATAAAGGATACAATTTCGGTAACAAACAATGGAAGGACCCAAAAGTTGTTCCACGATGTCTTTTATCTCATCTTACAACATGTTCACTTAGAAATTACAGTCGCATAAATTGTGAGCTTCCATTTGCAAAGTATATCATGCAGAATTCAAGAATATTACGCACCATGACAATTCAGAGTGCCGAAGTCTTAGATACAAATACAAAGCTCCAAATGTTCATGGAATTATATTTTTGCCCAAGGAATTCAGTCACTTGTCAACTTTTATTTATTTGAATGGTAATGGATACAGCAAGCGTGCAATAGCAGACTTAAGCTTGTCACAGACCTTGTAATAACTCCAATAAATCCGAGACGCTACTTTGATAATTCATTTTTAGTCTTGAGATTGTTCGTTTATGTGCAGGAACTTATCCTTTGATTGTTATGATATATGCTTTAGAAACATTGATCTTTCTTTAAATTCTATATCTGGAACTATACATTTGTCTTGTTGGGGTCTCTTAGAGCTTGAATAGTGATTCAGCCCATCATTTGTCAAACCATCTTCCTGTGATTGTCCCTGTGGCTGTATAAATAAATTGATCACAAGCTGAAAATACTCAAGTGCACCAAAAAACTATCTCTTACCTACCATTTATGGCTTGAATAACGTATGTGGCTGTCAATGAAAAACAGGTAATTGGCAACTTTTGGTAATGAAGTCTTACCCAATGTGCTTCACCTCACTCCATAGTTCTTTTAAAATTATACATTAACATGTATCTCAATCACATACCGCATGTGAATTCTCAGTTTCTAGATCTCACATAAACTCAATTCAGGTATGTTTACGTAAAGTCAGTTAAGTCTGTCTACGCAAACGGAGTTAACGTACTTCGTTTAACTTCTGAGTTTCTAGATCTTAAGAAACTTGGTTTAACAAGGTTTACGCAAACTCAATTAAACTACCGCCATTAAATTATGTTTCTACTTTTTCTAGATCTTACAAAAACTCGGTCCAAGTGCATTTAAGTACTCAATTTAAAGTACATTTACACATAGTTCGTGTACTTTGGTTGAACCGGATGAACTTAGTTCAACTTCAGTTCAATCCAATTCAACTAGACAATAATGTAATCGGGATCAAACCAACCAAAGATCTGGTTGTCCTCAACTCAGTTCATATACTATTTATAAATTATAAGTTTTTAGATCTTACTTAAACTCGGTTCATTGACGTTTACGTATACTCAGTTCACCTCCCACCTTTAAATTCTGAATTTTTAGATCCGACGTAAACTCGGTTCAAGTACGTTTACGTAAACTATGTTTATGTAAACTTAGTACAATTAGGTTTGATAAGGAGGTAACAATGATTTGGTCAATTTGAACTTTTTAAACCTTGGGGGGTGTATCTTGAAATTATGAAGGTGAAACTAGGTGTTTTCCTTTTTACCTTGGTCTTGGATATACTTACAAACACATTCACGATCCAACACCTAGTTGCTTGCTTTTTGCAAATGATAATGTCATTCTTGAAGAGACAGGAGAGGAAATAAATAGGAAGCTAAAGACAAGGTTTAGAAGCATATAGCTTTCAATTGAGTAGAAATAAGAAGAATGGAATATAGGAATGTATGTTTAACAAAAGGCAAAACACCCCTAGTAAAACATTAATATAGAAGCTATGAATCACTTTTAATTTTAAGATTACAGAAGTTATGAATCACTTTTAATATTATTTGTCTATTTTATAATTTATTAAATTACACCCCTCACATTTTCGTACAGACACATTAGCTCTCTTGATGCCAAGACCATTTGTGCCACTTCATTAATATTCTAATGTATTCACAATTACTCAAACATAAATATAAACACCCATCTAAATCAAACATCCTTTTCACCTCTCCATGATTGAGCCACACCCAAAGAGACCTGTTCCAACACTCCTTCGGCTTCCACCACCTCTCTACCCCGGTCTACCGAAGAAAAAAACACCATAATAGACCAAAGCAAACTTGAATCAAATTGTTATCTTAGATTTTTCAGATTGTTAACACTCCCTATATGATTAATGAAAATTTCAAAAAAAAGTCTCGGTCTACCTCTGTTGGACAAATGTCAAATGTAGTGTTCAATCGTTCAAACGAGTAATTAAAGGGAAGAAAGGAGGAAACATCTTATGTGTTAGCTAGTATAACCATCACCAAATCATGACCAGTAAGATCTTTAAGCCCAAACATATATATATTGTTGGTTTTTGGATTTCCAAACTGTTGTATTTGGATTTCCAAATTCTATTTTGAAAGGGACTATCTACCGAAGTTGTTACTAGGTTGAGTCACGACCAGGTCGCTCTCTTTAAGACGTTTCGCGGCACTGCCCAAAATCGTACAGGGTTCGATTCCCACGGAAGGCAAAAACTCCACATGGGGGGTGGAGAAGGTCGTGAGTACATCTCGACCCTTGAAAGATAGGGAGGCCAGCCCATTGGGAGCCACCGGATGTTACACCTAGCCTTTGAACCATTACTTTTTTGTGGTAAATTTTATCTCGTTAAGGGAAGAAAAACAATAATGGCCACTGGATTTTTAAGTATATTGAAATATCCCGTTTAAACGTGACTTTAATAGTGTTACAGGAATTAAATGGACGCAATGGCAATTATGTAATTAAGTGGCAATGGCAAAGTTGTAATTAAGGGAAAAAGAGCAATGGGATAAATATGAAATTCCCATGTTTATCTCTCTTTGTTTCTTGTAAGAAAAATCTGAAAAATTGCTCTCCCTCTCCCTCATTTTTCGCCCTCTCATACCACTCTCCATAATCCATCTTTTCTTCCCAAAATCTTGTGATTTAAGCCTTCATCAAGTTCTTGTTGGTAAGCCTAGTTTTGGGGAAACTTGGAACACTACTAGAAAGTTGCTGTTTAGTGACCGAAATAGAGACTGTAAAAAATTGGTCACTATAGTGACCGATTTAGACACCAAATAAGGGAAAGTATTGACCAATAATAAATTGGTCTCGAAATCGGGTTACAAATTTAATTTAGTGACTGATTTAGAAACCACTAACACATTTTTTTAATAAAATTTAAATTAAAAAAAGATCATATATTACATTGAGTGAGTCAGTGAGATATTATTCTCATCACGTGTTCACCACACCACTACGCACCAACACTTCAAATTGTATTTTCTCTCACTAAAAAGAAACAGAGCTGCTCTCTCTCACATCACTAGTACCGTCCAACACCTTTCGAAGCCAGATCCGGCCACTACGCGATGAGATCTGAGAAAACGAAACACTTTTGGAGCTCTTTATCACAAGACCAATCTTTTAGCCCGATCATTTTTTCGTGAGGAGCGGATTTAATCGTCCTTCTCCTATGTGGTAAGACCATTTGCGACCACCTCTCTTCATTTTTCTTCTTCCTTTTTCATGATATTCCTTCTTTGTTATGAGTTCCTTCATTACTCGTGGGCAGGAGTAAATAAAAATGTGTTCCTATAACTCTCGATTTCAGGAGTAAATAAGGCATTACTCGTGGGCAGGTAGCTGGAATTTTTTAATACTGTTAATTGGGTTAAGAAAGGTGTGTATCTCTATGTTCTCAAGTTCATAATTTGCTTTTACCAAGAGATTTTACTACACCTTATAGTTGCAAAAAGAATCTTAGTTTGTAACAGGTTGCCAATTCTCTCGAGTGATTTTCTATGGGCTCGAATCCCTTGTGGGGAAAATATTTCACAGCATAAATAAATCAACAACAAAATGATTTTGTTATATTCTTTTTTACTGTGTTGTATTTAATACTAATTTTAGAATTCAGATTCCATTAGATTTTATAGTGTGTATGCCAAGTGTTCGATAAATTGTTTATATGTGAATTTGTTGTTATTTTGCAGCCGAACGTTGTTGTTGTTGTAATGGATATAATCTCTCAGCTACAAGAACAAGTTAATTTGATTGCAAAGGGATGCTCCTCCTAACCGCCTCTCGCCAAATTACCCTGAACCACCTCCTCATCCTACAGAGGATGCTGCTAATTTTGATGAAGAACCAAAGCTCATGGGTGCTTCTTTGGTCAAGGCTGCTAAGCAGGTATATATGTAGCATTTTAATCAGACCCAATAATTTTAAACAATTATGCTAAAATTATATGATGGAGTATTGCTTCGCATGTGTTTGTCAATAGCGGCCGATATAGCGGTGCGGAGCAGAAATTTTGATATCTATAACTATAACTAAGAAGGGTGTTCTTGTTAAAATTCCTCAACCAAAGTTTCAACTCTCAACATGTCTAGTTTTGTGGGTGTTCTTGTTTCTGATCAATGGCTTCAGAGCCAGTTCACTCAAGTCGAATTAAGAACTCTCAAATCAAAAGTAAGTTTTTTTTTTTTGTGATTTTTAATTTGAATTTGACCTTTTTGTTTTCTTGATTGTTGATGAGAATTTGAATAATGATGGAATGTGTTTTTTTTGTGTTGTTTGTAGTATGTATCTGAAAGAACTCAATCGGGTCGTGTTATTGTGGGAAATTTGCCTCCCATTTTCAAGAAATTGAAGGCTTTTTCGGAGTTTTTTACCGAGGATGAGATTAAGACTGTATTGGAAGAGTCATATCAGAATATGGATGATGAAATTGATTTTGAGTCCTTCCTTAGGGTGAGCCCTTTTTTCGTTTTCACGTTTTTTATATAATTATTCTGTCTTAGAATATGTATGTTTCTTGATTTCATAGAAGAAATAGTACGATAATGGAGATATTGCACTCATCTCCCTGATGTTTGCTTAAATGACACATAGTCATATACTCTTTTGATTTAGGAAAAGACATTGATCATGTGATATCTCCTCAATTACCCGAATCTGCCCCTATGTTATGTAAAAATAGTGGGTGTGTATTTGCTTCATTTAAGCAAAACTAAGGTGATGTGTGTGCAATTTTTCCAACAAATAAGAGTCGTTAGTGTTCATTTGAAAAATAGAACCTCGTAGTAGATAAGTGCAATTTCCACGAGAACATACAAGAATGTCATTGATGTTCAATTTGCTTCTAGAGTCTTGACATATATATACATGCACCTAATGTGAAATTATACTTTTGTTTTTTGATTCAAATGTTTGTGTGGGAATGTGTATTCAGTTTATTTGTAAGTAACTTTATAGGTATTATCTATACTGAACCTGGTAGCTTATTTATTGACATTGAGTGGTAGGCACATTTTAACTTGCAAACTCGAGCTGCAGCAAAAGGTGGCGGTTCAAAAAGTTCTTCGTTATTTTTGAAGGCAGCTACATCTACCGTTCATCATGCAATTAATGAATTTGAGAAGGCTTCTTATGTTGCACACATTAACAGTTACTTGGCTGAAGATAAATTCATGAAGCAGTTTCTTCCAATTGATCCGTCTACAAATGCATTGTTTGATCTTGCTAAAGATGGAGTCCTGCTTTGGTAAATGATCAGCACCAAACATAAGATCAATTTTATTTTTTATAAAAAAGACTAAAATTTTATCTGTCTAATTTTATTGTTTATTTAACTGATGCAGCAAGCTTATTAATATCGCTGTTCCTGGGACAATAGATGAGCGAGCCATTAACACAAAACGGGATCTTAATCCATGGGAGAGGAATGAAAACCACACCCTTGGCCTCAATTCAGCAAAGGCTATTGGGTGCACAATGGTTAATATTGGTACACAGGATATGGTTGAAGGAAGAGTAGGTTCAATCTTCTTTTTTGCGAATTTGATCGTCTGAATTTTGACAGACTTAAACTCTTTAGTTTTGAGTCTTTTGACAAGTTTCTTGTTTGTTTATTTGTAGCCTTATTTGGTACTTGGTCTGATTTCACAAAACAGTTTAAATAAGAAGTTACAGAAAAGTAGGAACTGTGTGTCTGTATTAGGCGACTCTTGATGGATTTGAGATGACAATTTCCTTCCCCCTTTTTAGTTCTTAGTTATAGTGAAAGTTAAAAAAACAGTCTTTCTAGGAAATGTTGAAATGAGAGATCCTTCTTCTGTAACATTATAGATGGGATGTTATGACGAAGTTCTGTTGATTGGTCATTATCTTGTTCAGAGCTGTCTCATTAAATTTTGAAACTGATGGGAACTAGAAATATTATAACCGAAGAATGGATTAAGAGCCTATTTGAGAGGTAAGATTTACTAACAGACTAGGTTTTGGCAACCTCCCTGCCTTAAGGCCTCACAAAAACTCACTAATGACTAGCTACCCTATTCTATACCTTTCTCTCCCTTTATCATTGTTTTTAACCGCTTCCCCCTCCTTGCCCGCACAGGCAAGGTTGTTACAGCACAGCTCCCGTTTCTTCCCGTTTCCCATGTGTTATCTAGCACAGGAGTGTCTAACAGGAACATTCATCTCTGTTTGTCCAACATCTTTTTTGTGGCAGCTTATGAGATTTACCATGCTTCAACTTCTGAGAAACTTGAGGTCACACTCCCAAGGTAAAGAGATTACTGATGCTGATATACTAAACTGGGCGAACAACAAAGTGAAGAAAGCCGGAAGAACATCTGAAATGGAGAGTTTCAAGGTAATAAAGCAGAAAATAACCAGTTCTGAGTATACTGATATTGACATGTATGCATATTATCTTAAGGTGGCTCCAAAACAGTTTATATTATGAATTCACTGTTGAGAATAATATGTATATGTATTTGCGTTTGCATATATCATATTTGGTACTCTTAATTTTACATTTATACAAAACAATTATCAGTCTTAGATATTTGCTCTCATATTAAATGACAAGCATTTGATAACTGCTGATAGTAAAAACTGAGTAGGTTAAAGCTTTAGAATAAAGAAAAGGACTGTTCAATGTTTAATAAAGGGGCAGTGTGCATAGTGGTTGCTTTGATGTTTGGACTCCAACACATTTTTTAGATTTATTAATTTATTCTATTTTATCAGGATAAGAATCTTTCCAACGGAATTTTCTTCCTTGAGCTTTTGAGCGCCGTGGAGCCAAGGGTGGTCAACTGGAGTTTAGTTACTAAAGGGGAGACTGGTATGTCAACTTTACCACACCTTCAAGAAATTGAAGCTGACTTGATCAAGCATTTAATTTAACATTGATGTGATTGTGAATATGTTATCTTACTAACAATAATTGAAATGTTAAATGCAATCTGTTGTACAAATTACAGATGATGACAAGAAGTTGAATTCAACATATATAATCAGTGTTGCCAGAAAACTTGGATGTTCCATTTTCCTGTTACCTGAGGACATAATAGAGGTAAGGCCGTAACAACCTTAATGGTTTTGCTAGTGCTCCATGAAAAATCAACTTTAATGGTTTTGTTAAGTTTGGTGAATGTTATAAAATCAACTTCAATGGTTTGTTCAGATAGAATGTATTAAGTCTTGCCTAGATTATACCATACTTTATTGGGCTGAGAACAATAAAGACATTCAAAACTAATACTTTTAAAATTAAACTACCGCCACCACTTAGTTCATTATAAAGTATACCATGCGTTAAACTTCGAAGCAATACCTATGTCTAAAAATATGTCCAAGCTTATTTGGAGGTTATTATCTACCAGATTGATGCATGATTTATATTGTCTTAGCATGATGGAAAGTTTCCTTTACTGATACAATACCACTCATTTGTGATAATATTCTTTGTTGTTCATGTATTGATCTTTCTTTTGGTGCAGGTTTGAATGTTTCAGGAGTCTACTGCAGAATTCGTTTTTGATGCAGGGAGCTCTTTTTGACTTTGATGTGTGATGTTGGTGAATCTTCATTGATACAAGAACATTTTTCTCATCCATTGGTGTTTATGCCATTTTAAATGATTTTGGAATTTAGTATATTTTCTATCAAGATGTAGGCCAGTTCCATTTTGTGCTATGACATTAGGTGTTTTATAGCATGCTATTTGTTTCTTCTTGCTTAAATTTGTAACAACTATGTACTATGTGTTGATGGCACATATGTTACCTTACTTTGGTTATTAATAAATTTTTCCTTGCCTTTAAAAAAAATCAATGTTTAAATGTTTTTGGTGTGTATGAAATATTTGAGAGATATTAAATATGATTTAAAAGGGTTTATAGTGTTTTGGACCATTAATAAAGATTTTTTTTTTAAAAAAAGTCTGTTTTTAGAGACCAAATTAGTGACCTAAGTGTTCAAAACAGTCACTAAATCGGTTGTTAAATATGTTGCAAATTCGGTCACCAAAAAGCGGTTGATAACCGACTACAGAATCGGTCGCAAAATCAGTCTCTAAACGCAGTCTCAAAATCAGTCGCTGAAAATCAGTCGCTATACCAGTCAGAAAGGATCAGCGACCAGTGAATTAGCAACTCTTCTTTTTGGTCACTATTTCGGTCACTAAATCTGTTAGAGACCGATTTTGTTGATGTAGCGACTGAAAATTCAGTCTCTAAATGGCTTATTTCTTGTAGTGGAATCAAGAAGTTGAAAAAGCATGAAGGAAAGCAAGAAAAGGGCAATAGATGAGCTAGGGTTTTGAGGTTATGCTTGGCAAAGATCGGAAGCAAGTTAAGGTGAGCTCCCTAGTGGTTTTAGAACCCACTATGTTGAGTTTTGATGAATACTTGTATATTGATCAAAGTTATGAATTTTAATGCCCTAATCCTATGTTATGAGGAATTCTTGATCATTACATGTTGTAAACTGTTTTTATGCATTAGAATTTGTCCCTTAAAGTTGTATGATGTTTGGGCATGATTAGATAAGCCAAAATGGTGGAAATCCTGTTTTGAACTTGCCCTATGCTGTCCAACTGCAGGTAAAATCGTGTCACGATTTTACAACCGTGTCACGATTTTATAGGCAGTGTAAGACACGATTTCTGGGCATGAAATCGTGACACGATTTCCAAATCGTGTCACGATTTTGAAGGGGACAGAACCATGTTGTTTTTCATCTTTACTTGCACCGTTTCGGCTATCTAGTACTGCTTCGGACTCAAGGAACAACATGTAATGGTTAAGCATTGCTAATAAGCATTTAAAGACCTATCCTTGAGAATGTTTAGATGAGTTTATATATGAGGATAGACACAATGTTAAGGGAGGCATACCTTAATCCATAAGTTGTCATAGAGATGTTAAGGAGCTAGTATAAGGTTTAACCCTTACCAGGCAATGTTATGGACTCGATTCGGTATACACGAATCCAAGAATGATATAATAGTCAAGTTTGGAACCTATTTTTAGGTAAACACGATTATAGATGTATTCATTTAGAATACAAGGGCAATAGGAATGCTTTGGCAATCATAGCTACAGATAAGTTATAGTGTTGGTTCTCCAACGGTTATAGGTGGCTTATGAGAACGATAAGCCAAGAATCATAGGTTATAGGTTATACGTTATAGGAATGTTATATGATTACAGTAATAGATTATATGTTCATATGTTAAAGTTAAAGAATTAAAGATCAAAGATATTGGCGTGCTTGCACGTTTCACAGTCATAGGGCGTGTTCAGCAGACTCTGGGATTCGCTGGATGGGACTTCTCCGAGAGGGTTGTCCACACGTTTCATAGGGAGTCCGGTGCTAGCATGATATGATAGGAATTTCACCGGTTTATAGGGAGATGTACCTCGGGGTTACTCCACCCGGGCCGCACTCCGTAAAATGAACTCAGATTAATTGTTTGTTCAACGCTAACAGCTAACATAAAACTGCTACAGAACTGTTTATATGTTTTATGTTTCATAGTTATAGTCAAAGTCATAGTTACAGTTATAGTCACAGGAAATTCACAGTTATAGTTATAGACAATTATCAGATGGTGCTCCTAGGTTTCCCCTCGATCACTAAGTTATAGTTACAGGCAGAAATTATAGTTACAGATAGGTTACAGTCACAGTTATAGGTGGTTTACAGTTATAGTCATAGTTAGAGATACAATTACAGACAGATTCATAGTCATAGGCAGAGTTTTACCCTTGTGGTTAAAGTAAAGACTTGGCGATCATAGGATATCCCCAAGATTGCCAAGGTAGGCATGGCGACCCTAGGTTCCCTGTGGTTGCCAACAGTTGGTTGGGCTGGAGCTCACTGAGACATTATGTCTCATCCCTTTCCTTCTGGTGCAGGTTTATAGGTAAGTCAGAGGTTCGTGATGAAGATCTTCACAGAGATACTGGATGGAGTACAGTTGCTCGTTGTGTACCGGCTCAGGAGCTTAATGGACATTGTATAAGTATTGTAATAGTATTGGATATTTGTACAGACGAGTAAACTTGTATTCATTCATTTGTGATGTATTATTGTTATTATTGAAATTTTTAAATGTATCCAGTATCAGTTTAACGCACATGCTAATATACTAGTTAAAGTTAGTATGGGTGTTACAATTGGTATCAGAGCAGGTCGATTCAGACCGTGCCATGGGTCATTTAAGATTCAATAAAAGTAGTGGAATCATTGGGTTCCGGATGTTGTTCTAAAGGTCACATCTAGTTGAGCCTGATCAACTCAGTCTAGTATATGACAGTTAGGACAAATATCCGAGAGCTGAATGTGACCAAGGAGGAAAGAAGTGTACGAAGGGTAAAGGTTAAGACGTCAGATTCTAAGACGAATTTGGCAAAGTGTTTAATGTCAAAGGATAGTTTTCTAACAGTGAAGTAACTGAGCCAGTTAATGGCAAAGTTTCAGGAATATAAGAGGTATTAAAGAGTAAGGTCAGGTACCTTAACTAGTTGGACGCATCATCGAACGATGCCTTCTCCGAGGAGACATGAACAGTAAAGAACTATGGAAATACTCTAAGGAATGTTTTGGAATCTCAACGGGAACCGCAATTTGAAAAGTTAAAGTGGAATAGAGTTTTATTCCGGGTACAGAGGTAAAGAATTACGGTACCAAACCCAGCAACTTGGCATAAGGAATGATCAGTTAATTATGGGAAGCTCTGGACTTCCAGTAAGGATATAGTGTGTAAGGATGGAAGGACTTACGCACCTGGACAGGATGAGATTTTAATATCCGACAGGTAAGAGATTTATTTATGGATTAAGCGAAATATTGGACAGATGAAACAGATTACCTTCCTTTATTGTGGGTCATCAAGATACTTGGTATGAGGAACGCGAGCTTAGCGATAAGTTAAGGAAACCTCCTGTAAGGGTATGAAGTAAAGATTGAATATTATGTTGACGGATTATAGTAGACCGGTTTCGAGGATTAAGCAGGAAGATCGTCACTAACGTACAAGGTACAGTTAAAGTTATGGTTGAAGTTAAGGAATTCTATTCTCTCTTTCGATGGGCTCCTTACACACGTATTCGGGTAAGCCGACAAAGATCACACTATGTTGGTATGTGTTAAGTTGGTAGAAAATACATGCCTTGGATTGTTCGAAACCATGAAGAGGGCAACGGTCGAGAAGACAGATGGACTATTATTCAGATGACGAGTTTACAATGGAATTGTAAATACAGTAATAAGTTATAGGAAGGATCCAATGGAAAATGTTAAGTATTGAAGCTTACAAATTTATTAATCGGGTGCTCGAAGAGGCGTATCACGTGTTTGGACTTATAGGAGGGCCGGTAAAAGTTGAGTTTTATCCAAACGGATTATTTTCGGAGAAACCTGAGAAGTAACCAAGAGATATGATAGAATTATGTGGACCTAAGTTGTCTTGGAAAAAGATTGTGGATGTGAAATCCTTACGGATAATTATAGTATGGAAACTTGATTCAGAATATGAAGAGTAAAGCTTGAACTAGTGAATGAGTTGTTTTAACAGGAGCATTGTTGGGCTCGTAATTATAGCTAAAGATTGTTTACAGGTTTCGGCGTATCTCCGTGAAAGTAAGAACATTGTTTATGTCCGAAAGGAAATACAGAGTCAAAGGATTGGCCAAGGAGATTTTATATGGTAATAGTGATCCCAAAGCGAATTGTTAAAATCAGAGTTGCGCAGCGGAGAAGTAATCAAAGGATGAGCTAATGAATAATTTAAAGCTGAAGTTTAGAGAAAAAGGATGTTGTGAGGTCCTTGCCAGATGGATTACAGGAAAGGTATTCAGGGATTAATTCTCAAGTTAAAGAATGATTGTAAGTAGTGATGACTTGAACTTATCATCAGTTCTAACGGGAAGTTTCATAGATAAGTCGAGGAATGTTTCAGACCCCGAAACTTATGAGATAAGAGAATCAAAGCAGTTTGATAACTTTAAAGGATGTGTTTATAGCACGCGAAGGAGGCCACATTTCATACGGCCATTTAGCTATTTAGCTCAGTAACCTAAAGTTAACTTGAGTAGTAAGTTTAACCAAAGAGGAATTATGTCGTGGCATATAGTTATTCCGCATCGTACACACGCTATGCTAGCATGTCGCATGTAACAGGCATGTAACAGGTTATGATTAGTATTATGTCTACTGATCAGGCAGAGCTTATACTACTTAGACAGTAGTGTAACATATTTATAGTCGTGAGGCATGTGATAGTAATCGTGGTACACAGTCGGTAATGTTTAACAGGAAAAAGTCTTAAGTAGAACAGGTTTGTTGTTATGGAACGAATCTTAGTAGAGGAGTTCAGAAATTCTTGAACTTAATGTTAACAGTTAAAGGAAGGAAATGTTTTACACAGATCAGAAGAGTACTCATAGTTTATAGTAAAAGGCTACGTGAATTCAAGCCATGAATTAAAGGATTCAGAGTTTAAGAGTGCTATTTTGAATAGCGAACAGAATAGAGTTTTCTTTTAGAAAACGGAGAATGTTCTTGAACGAAATAAGTTATAACGTCTATGGGACGTAATCATAGTTACATATGGGATTGTAGTTACTCAAAGAGTGCCAACATGAATTAAGAGCAAGAAGAGTGACCTTAGTTGGCGTGGCTTTGTCTCAAGTATATTTGACTAAGTATGATGTCCCGTTAATTGGACAATGATGATGCGGCGTACTGTATACCCGATAGGAGTGTACACGTACCCGATCAGGTATAGAAGCTATGTGCTATGGACTGTATTATATGACGATATGTGAGACGGTTTATGCCACACGTCACTTGTACTAAACTTTCATAAGTTTGAAAATTATTGTTAAAGAAAGTATCAATACCATAAGTTCAGCCACCACTTTGAAGTTGAATCGTGGAGGTAGTTGTAATAGATTTCACTTCCGTTTGAGAATACTCAATATCAGATACCTTTCAGTGTAAGAATAAATTTATATGAAGAATGATACGAATGTAACAATGAAAGGTCGATTTGCGAGGTGAAAGTTAAAGACAAGAGTTCTTTTGAACTGGAAGTAATGTAATAGATTCCTCGGAAGTAGGAATAATTGAGGAGTAACAGAACGACCCGGCGTCTTCAGGTTAAGATTGAATGGTCAATGAAAGAAAAACTAATAGAATTCAGTAAAGGAAATCCAAGACTTAATAATTTTAAATTGGATTTGTAAGGAAATATGTCGATCAGAGATCATAGTCAGATAAGATGGAAATGTTGGTTCAGATGACCATACGTCCTAACAGATGATAGTTATGTAACATGTATCAGACCCTTCTACTGGAAAGAGATTGTCATATTTTTGACTTACAGAGATGAGAATCATGGCTAAAGAACAAGTTTTAACCAGTATGGTTTAATCGGAGTGTGTGACTAATCTACATGTCAGATCCTGGAGTTGCCATGGAATTCCAATAAGCGAAAGGAATTGGAGATTTTCATAGTGGAGAAAGAGGTAGGAAGGATTTATCTTTTCAGAATCTTAGAAGGATTTTCTAAATTTCGAGGACGAAATTTCTTTTAAGGGGGGGTAGAGTGTAATATCCCGTTTAAACGTGACTTTAATAGTGTTACAGGAATTAAATGGACGCAATGGCAATTATGTAATTAAGTGGCAATGGCAAAGTTGTAATTAAGGGAAAAAGAGCAATGGGATAAATATGAAATTTCCCATGTTTATCTCTTTTTGTTTCTTGTAAGAAAAATCTGAAAAATTGCTCTCCCTCTCCCTCATTTTTCGCCCTCTCATACCACTCTCCATAATCCATCTTTTCTTCCCAAAATCTTGTGATTTAAGCCTTCATCAAGTTCTTGTTGGTAAGCCTAGTTTTGGGGAAACTTGGAATCAAGAAGAAGTTGAAGAAGCATGAAGGAAAGCAAGAAAAGGGCAAGAGATGAGCTAGGGTTTTGAGGTTATGCTTGGCAAAGATCGGAAGCAAGTTAAGGTGAGCTCCCTAGTGGTTTTAGAACCCACTATGTTGAGTTTTGATGAATACTTGTATATTGATCAAAGTTATGAATTTTAATGCCCTAATCCTATGTTATGAGGAATTCTTGATCATTACATGTTGTAAACTGTTTTTATGCATTAGAATTTGTCCCTTAAAGTTGTATGATGTTTGGGCATGATTAGATAAGCCAAAATGGTGGAAATCCTGTTTTGAACTTGCCCTATGCTGTCCAACTGCAGGTAAAATCGTGTCACGATTTTACAACCGTGTCACGATTTTATAGGCAGTGTAAGACACGATTTCTGGGCATGAAATCGTGACACGATTTCCAAATCGTGTCACGATTTTGAAGGGGACAGAACCATGTTGTTTTTCATCTTTACTTGCACCGTTTCGGCTATCTAATACTGCTTCGGACTCAAGGAACAACATGTAATGGTTAAGCATTGCTAATAAGCATTTAAAGACCTATCCTTGAGAATGTTTAGATGAGTTTATATATGAGGATAGACACAATGTTAAGGGAAGGATACCTTAATCCATAAGTTGTCATAGAGATGTTAAGGAGCTAGTATAGGGTTTAACCCTTACCAGGCAATGTTATGGACTCGATTCGGTATACACGAATCCAAGAATGATATAATAGTCAAGTTTGGAACCTATTTTTAGGTAAACACGATTATAGATGTATTCATTTAGAATACAAGGGCAATAGGAATGCTTTGGCAATCATAGTTACAGATAAGTTATAGTGTTGGTTCTCCAACGGTTATAGGTGGCTTATGAGAACGATAAGCCAAGAATCATAGGTTATAGGTTATACGTTATAGGATTGTTATATGATTACAGTAATAGATTATATGTTCATATGTTAAAGTTAAAGAATTAAAGATCAAAGATATTGGCGTGCTTGCACGTTTCACAGTCATAGGGCGTGTTCAGCAGACTCTGGGATTCGCCGGATGGGACTTCTCCGAGAGGGTTGTCCACACGTTTCATAGGGAGTCCGGTGCTTGCCTGATATGATAGGAATTTCACCGGTTTATAGGGAGATGTACCTCGGGGTTACTCCACCCGGGCCGCACTCCGTAAAATGAACTCAGATTAATTGTTTGTTCAACGCTAACAGCTAACATAAAACTGCTATAGAACTGTTTATATGTTTTATGTTTCATAGTTATAGTCAAAGTCACAGTTACAGTTATAGTCACAGGAAATTCACAGTTATAGTTATAGACAATTATCAGATGGTGGTCCTAGGTTTCCCCTCGATCACTAAGTTATAGTTACAGGCAGAAATTATAGTTACAGATAGGTTACAGTCACAGTTATAGGTGGTTTACAGTTATAGTCATAGTTAGAGATACAATTACAGACATATTCATAGTCATAGGCAGAGTTTTACCCTTGTGGTTAAAGTAAAGACTTGGCGATCATAGGATATCCCCAAGATTGCCAAGGTAGGCATGGCGACCCTAGGTTCCTTGTGGTTGCCAACAGTTGGTTGGGCTGGAGCTCACTGAGACATTATGTCTCATCCCTTTCCTTCTGGTGCAGGTTTATAGGTAAGTCAGAGGTTCGTGATGAAGATCTTCACAGAGATACTTGATGGAGTACAGTTGCTCGTTGTGTACCGGCTCAGGAGCTTAATGGACATTGTATAAGTATTGTAATAGTATTGGATATTTGTACAGACGAGTAAACTTGTATTCATTCATTTGTGATGTATTATTGTTATTATTGAAATTTTTAAATGTATCCAGTATCAGTTTAACGCACATGCTAATATACTAGTTAAAGTTAGTATGGGTGTTACATATATAATCTCTCCTGAATCCATTTATTTGTTAAAAAAATTAATTTAATAGCAAGCAGGATTGTTAGAGTTGTGATGATATATGTTTACAAATAAAAGATTATGGTCTTTTTTTTTCTTTGGTGAGATTATGGTCAACTGCAAATAATTAATTTTTTTTTTAAAACAACTAATTAGTTTTTCCCAAAAAAAAAAAGTAATTATATTTAGTTCATGAAGTAAAAGGGTATTCTCATTTGTCGCCTCTACTTATTGTTAATGTACAAAAGTAAGTATAAGTTTTTATATCGTTCCACAGGGATTAACGTGATATCATAAACCGTTCAACGTCGATTATCGTCTTAAGTTAGGGTTTAAGCTTTTTCTTTACTACACTACTCAACATTTTAAAAACATTGAAATTCTGGCCAGGCAAAACTAAGAGAATACCAGGTTCTGAACCAGACAGGTTCTGAACAATATGCAGGGCACAATAGATCGCAAAACAGAGCACAAGTAAACACAATACAAGAGCAGAAAATAAAGTGCAGGAAAGCTAAAGAACACACAAGGTTTGTTAACCCAGTTCGGAGTAAACACCTCCTACTCTGGGGGATACCAATCCAGGAAGGAATTCCACTATAGGAATTAATCCTTATGACTCAAGACACTGACTCCCAGTTCCCAGCCTAAGCAATTAACTTCCTCCTAGTCTTGAATTCTACCCAACACGTTGAGTATTAGAGACCACTAACTTCCTATTCAAGTAACAAACCTGTTACTGAAACCCTTAATCAAAAACACTCTATTTTTTTTTCTTCAGAAAACTTCAAAAACACAACTTCATTCGTACCTAGAGGCTTAGAATGAATTACAACTCAATGACAATCCTAAACCAACTCAAAACATATGAGTGGCGTACAAAAATAAAGCAAAAGCTTAAAAACAACTAAGACTCAATTCTCTGATCTTAATCTCTATGAATTCGTGTCTTGAATAGCAGCAACCCTCTTCCTTATATAGCCTTTAGCAAGTCTCTTAATTATGCTCCAAATCTTCTGAATTGATTTGTTACTGGAATAAGATTGAACCAATAATGTAACAAATAAAACTGCATCCAATCTTTGAAAGAGTTAAAACAGAAAATATGAATTTTCATAACTTTGAACCAAATCTTCAAAGATATCTTCTCCAATTAAACCAGCCTTCTAGAAGCAATTATACAAAGATAATTCCTTGCTAAATCTCCCAAGATACGCGCAAAAACAATCCAGCAAACCCAGCTTCTGATGTGGTCAACAGAAGTCAACGCTGGCTTCAGAACCTAAAACTGCTACTGAAGTGCTACAGTGCTTCTGAAGAGCATTTCAGCTTCTGATGTAGATTTCAGCTTCTAAATGGCTTCAAATGAGAAAACTTGTAACTGAAGAAATGTTCAACATAAGGAAATGCTTCTATTCCATACTTTGGTTTTTGCCAAACAATGTAGCCAACACCAAAAGACTCAACAATCTCCCCCTTTGGCAAATTTTTGGCTAAAACCATCCAAGTTCTTCAATCTCCCTTATGATCAACTCAGCAATGAAGAACTCTACACTGATCAATCATAACATAGTAATTAGCAGCGGATTCATTTATGACTATCTTGAGAAACACAAACCAGCTTCAGTTCATATCAGCTACTGAAGCACACATAACCTACTGATCAACTCTTGATCATCACAAACAAGGTATCAGAGCTACTCCAAGGTATCAGAGCTACTGATCAACTCTTGATCATCACACACACTCCCCCTGCAACTCAGCATACACTCAGCATACATCAAACTCCCCCTTACTTCTGAATTTATGGTATCAGAACATATCAGAGTCAACACTTCAGGAGCTGAACACAATTGTTCTTCAGGACCATACCTCAGGATCACAGAAACACTCAGGACCATAACAATAATCTTTGTACTCCCCCTGTGACACATACTCCCCCTCAATAACATCTTGACAGCTCTTGTTGCATTGGTTCTGAATACTGAGCTTCACACACAACTTCAGGACCATACCTCAGGATCACAGAAACACTCAGGACCATAACAATAATCTTTGTACTCCCCCTGTGACACATACTCCCCCTCAATAACATCTTGACAGCTCTTGTTGCATTGGTTCTGAATACTGAGCTTCACACGCAACTTCTGAATAACACTGAAAGTTGAATTAGAACTAATTCTCTGAGCAGCAACACTTGGTATTAGAGCCAACACATTACATAAGATTTTCTCCCCCTTTTTAGCCACAAAATTCTGATACATCTCAGACTTCAAATAGGGAATAAAATCAAAACAGGTAACACAGATCCTTGAAGACATATCAGATTCAAACTCAGGTTCAGGATCACACTTAGCAAAGGCACAACTGGCAGGTACTCTAGCTTCCTCACATCCAGTTTGCAGTAATTGCTATAACTCTTCATGCAAACCCACACCTAACTTGCTCCTTAAGTTTTCAAACTGCTTAGCATCCAAGGCTTTTGTGAAAATGTCAGCAACTTGTTCTTCAGTAGCTACATGATCCAGCTGAACAATCTTGTCTTCCACAAGGTTTCTGATAAAATGGTGTCTGATATCTATGTGTTTAGTTCTGCTGTGCTGAATAGGGTTCTTAGAGATATTAATAGCACTCAGATTGTCACAAAATAGGGTCATGGTTCCCTGTTCAATGTTGTATTCCTCCAGCATTTGTTTCATCCACACCAGTTGTGAGCAACTACTCCCAGTAGCAATGTACTCAGCTTCAGCAGTTGATAATGACACACAGTTTTGTTTCTTGCTGAACCATGAAATCAAGTTATTCACTAAGAAGAAACAACCTCCTGAAGTGCTCTTCCTGTCATCAGCACTTCCAACCCAGTCAGCATCACAATATCCCATTAGTTCAGAACTTGAACTATGAGAATACATGATTCCATAGTCACTTGTGCTATTCACATACTTCAGGATCCTTTTAACTTGTGTCAGATGACTCATCTTAGGATCAGTTTGATATCTTGCACATACTCCAACAACATAAGTGATATCAGGTCTGCTTGCAGTTAAATACAATAAGCTCCCAATCATGCTTCTGTATTGACTTTGATCAACTGATACTCCATGTTTGTAACACCCACACTAAATTATCTAGAATATTTAGCATGTGTATTAATCTGATACTGGGTACATTAAAATTTTCAATAATAATAACAATAATACATACAACTGAATGAGTACAAGTTGGCTCGTTATACAATTATCCAAATTCATAACATACACTTCTATATACATATATACCATCTGTCAGCCTCCTGAGCGTGTCCTTGACGAGCAACTGCACTCTATCCAGCATCTTCATGAAGATCTTCATCTGGAAACCACGTGGCTACCTGAAAAACCTGCACCAGAAGGATAGGGATGAGACATAATGTCTCAGTGAGCTCCTACCCTACCTACTGTTGGCAACCACAGGGAACCTAGGGTCGCCGTGCCTACCTCGGCAATCTTGGGGATACCTATGATCGCCAAGTCTTAACCTTACCCATAGAGGGTTACCTGACTGTTCCTGCTAAACTAGTGATCAAGGGGAAACCTAGGATCACTGTCCGAATCTGATACTGAATGTCTGATACTTATCTGATAACTATTCTCTGTCTGATAACATAATAAAATATTAACTGATACATGTCTTTATGTTAGCTGTTAGCGTTGAACAAACAATATTATCTGGGTTCATTTTACGGAATGCCCCCGGGTGGAGTAACCCCGAAGCACATTCCTCTGATAACCGGTGAAAATTCCTATCATATCAGGCTAACATCGGACTCCTCTTGTCGTCGTGCGGTCATCCTTGCGGAATAACACGTCCCACTGGCGTGAACCTCCTGTGTCCCACTGGCGTGAACGACAGAAGACACGACTTAATAATAATAGTCTTAACTGATGCGTGTACCTCCCGTGTCCCACTGGCGTGAACGACGGAAGACGCGAATAAATATTCTGTAAACTGATGCGTGAACTTTTCATGTCCCACTGGCGTGAACGATGAAAAGTCACGGCTTAAAAGTATTAATCTTATCTTAACTTTGCGTGAACCATTCGTGTCCCACTGGCGTGAACATCGAAGGCCACGACTTAATATCTGATCAATTCTTGTTCTTATTCTTCTTATACTTATAACTTATGTTTATTGCATATCTAATGCATTCTTAAAATGCTTAACCTATTAAAGGTTCTTAACTATGACTATAGTTCCATTCTTGTGCTTAATACATGATGAATCTCATTCTAAATCTCTTTAACCTATAAAGGTTCTAAACTTAGCTAAAGCTTCATTCTTAAACTTGTACAAACCAAGAGGTGTGTATGAAAATGTTTAATGAGGAATAAACCTATTACTAACTCCTTTGCTTCTCTATATGTCTTAGGGGTTTATGTATTCATCTCCCAATGTTGTACCCATTACCCATCTTACCTTAATTCCATACCATTTCTTAAGAACATGAATCTGGGTAGTGGCAAAATCGTAGTCCGATTTGCAGATATCGTAGCACGATTTTTGCCGTAAGTTTTCATGAAAATCAGGGCACAAAATCGTAGCCCGATGTCTAGAAATCGTAGTCCGATTTTGGCTTCAGCAGCATTCCTAATTTTGCTTCCTAGGCTAAACCAACATCTCCAATCATCCAAACAGCTTATAGGAAATAATTCCAAGACATAATGGTAGATCATAACTTAGTTTAACAAGGAATTAACATCCAAGGATATAGAGCATAATTTCTAAACTTTAGACTCAACTTGTAAAAAAATGAATTAAACCTATTCAAACGGGTTATAAAACCCTGTGGAACTCACATTGATTTAGCTAGCTTTCTTCTTGCCAAGTTCTGATTTCCAAAGCCCTTGCTCATTACCACCACTTCTCTTGACCCCTCGTTCTATCCCTTGCTTTTTCCTTTAACTTTCTTGTTCCAAATTTCTGCAGATTGCAGTTTCGGACCCCTGACTTCAAACTCGTCCCCAGACTTCAATACTCAGCCAAACTTCACGAAATTGGTACCAAAACGTAGATAATTTTGTTAGCTTTCCATAGCATCAAAAACCACTGAAATCGGAGTTACATGGAGAGAGTTCTGACCATTTCAATAGAGCCCTGTCCCAAATACGGGTTTCTCCAATTCAACTCCAAAACTCTACCCATAACTTCTTCTTCTTCAGGAATCATCATGCAAGATAAAATAGAGGTTTAGGCTCAAACAATAGGCACGAAAATTGAAGTGAGAAAGGAAGATTGAAGTGATTTTCTTACCTTTTCTTTCTTTAACCTTCTCTTGTTCTAGCTTTTAAATCAAGCTTGCTAGCATGCTCTTTCTCACATGAATTGGAATGAAATCTTGATAAGTGAAGGAAGGAGGAGTGAGGTGTGTGAGTAGAGTGAAGAGAGGGGAGTGAGCTGATTTTCTTTGGATAAGTGTAGAAGAGTGTAGAAGTGTGTAGAGAGAATGAGAGAAAGTGGTAAGAAAGATCTTGCCTCTCTTTTCTTATAATTCCTTCCTTTTAAAATATTTACACATTTGCCATTCCACTTATTTGCTAAAATGCCATGCTTGCTTCATAAGTTTCTAACACTAATAATCGATACTTATAAGCGGGATATCACGCTTACCATATAAATAAGCCCATTAACTGACAATTTACCAAATTGTCCTTTGCTGAAACATTTCTGACACATCGTCTCAATATTAATAAATATTCGAATCTTAGGCGGGATATTACAATCTACCCTCCTTAAAGAAATTTCGTCCTCGAAATTTAGAATCCACTATCATACATGAATGAATCTCTCGCACTACTCCCTCTACTTGCTCGAAATTCCAGCTTGTCTTGCTTATCGGAATCCCTTCGATTTCCAACTCTATATGTCGAATATACTCGACAACTTTTCCCTTAACTAAAATGTTCATGGCAAATTTGCATAATTCTTACGTAGTAGGATGTGAGGTTATCTGAACCATCATATCCAACTCTCTTGACTTTGATCCTGGTTCAAATACTTCTTGCATACCAACTTAAGGTCACTAAATCTCAAATACTTTACCGGATAATCTTATCCTCCTCAAATAGTTTCACTTTAAGGGGTTCACTGCACTGCATATAATTCCCATGAATTATTATCTTTAACTTTCGTCTCATACGACGACAATTTACTTATAGACTTATATCACCATTCCATATATAAATATATAATCATCCTTACACCGAAAACATCTGATATTATACCCACACATACAAATGTAAGAAGTATTCTAACTTCGTTTAATATTCCAAGTATAAGCAGGAAGTTTCACCTCTAACATCTGCTCCTTTCTTTCTAACATCCCGTTGTGCTTCCCATCGCAATCATAATCATTACCACATCAATTAGGAATCCTTTCTTCCTCATAACTCATCTTGTAACATCCGGGATTTGCCTTTCAACTGGCTTGCCAGGTTTGCCCCGCCAATGTTACTCATGTTTAGTCTTAACTTACATTATCACCTAACATAGATCATGATTACACTTATCGATATAGTGAACTCATTTCTCATTTCTGAACATCAGGTCCAAGATCCTTATTTTCAAAAGAAGGCTCTACTTGATTGCTACCAAAAATAGCACACTTAATCTTTAATTCTTTAATCACAACTTGAACTTACGTAGCCTTTTACTGTAGACTACGAGTGACTTTTAATCTTCATAAGAGTCCTTCTTTCTTTACTAGTGAACATTAAGTACAATCATTTCCGAGCCCTTCTGCTAAGCTATGGTGATATCAACAATCCTGTTCCGGTAAAAACCTTCATACTTAAACATTCCTGATTGCGTACCACTAATGCCAAAACACGTCCCATAGCTGAAAATCTGTTATACTACTATCTGAGTAGTTTAAGCACTGCCTGGTAAGTGTATATAATACTAACATAACCTGATACATGTGACATGTTGACATAGCGGGGTACAACGTGGTTCAATAATTGGGCGCTTATTGCCTTCCTGTGGTTCATCTGAAAAGGACTACACAAGCATCCTTGAATTACTTTTTCGCTGCGCAACTCTGATCTAAACAAAATACTTTGGAGTAGGAATAATACACCCTTATCAAATCCTCTGGCTGACTTGTTCCTTAATGACTTATAGCTATCACAGCAAAATCATCTTACATTCGCTGATTCTTTTATGGCTTAAACCACCTGTTGAACTTACTGATTGGTCGTCATTTGACACTGTGTTTCCTTTTGGACATAAACCATATACTTACCTTCACGATAATACGCCAAAACTTGTAAACGGTTTTCGGCAACTGTTACGAGCCTAACAAAGCTCCTATCAACGACTCATACTCTGATTCTTACTTATTCTCCATGTTCTGGTTCCTGTGACCATCTCATGGTCCATCCAACTTGTATTATCGTTTTAACATTATAGAAACCGACCTCAAGGTACACCTGGAGTAGTTTAAATTTCAAACTTAAGTCACTTGTGGCAACTTCTAAAATGACTTATGGTTTCGGAAGGTTCACGTCTTTCATTCACTGGATCCACTGAGGATCTGAGTCCCATTACTAATTGTTCTATATCTATCCATAAGGATTTCATACCCATAATCTTTCCGAGACAGCTACGGTCTCTATTGTTTCCTATACCTCTTAAATTACCTTCGAATCCCTCCAGTTAATTGATCTTGAGCTTCAAAACCTCATCATTATCTTTTGGTTTCATTCAACAACTCGTTACTGCATTCACAATTCAAATCTTGATCTTAGCACTTAAATAATTCTGCATATAGTGGAACAATCGAAATCTATACCTTATTACTGCCCTCGGAACTTATCCACACGAGGTGATATCTTCAGCTTCTAGTATAACTGTGGAAAGAAACTCATCAGTTGAAAACTTAAGACTCATTGGCATTAACTACAATCTCAACCTTTCGTATTTAAGACGATCCTTCGTACAATAAAGTCTCAATATAATTTCTCGGCTAAAATTCCGATTATCCTTCACAACTGGTCTACTTTAATCTCGTGTTATCTTGAACTTGCCTTCTTCGTCCAATCGAGGGAATTCAACTTACTATTTGATATCCTTCTTAGGGACTCACTACTTGTTGTTGAGCTTGTGATTCTCGTATAAAACATCCCAATGACTCATAGTAAGGAAGGTAATCTGATTCACTGGTCTTGGTATAAAACTTTCCATCGGACTTAACTTATTTCAAATCTGCTTACCAAACAGAACATATCCTGAAACACGCTTTGATGTGCAACATGTATTATCATTTCAACTTACTCATCCATTTTGGGTCCTAGATTGCATACCATCTTCTCTTCTTAAGGAGTGCTCCGCTGCCATCCTCATGCCACTTCTCAACAACGGTTCCAATTATGGTTTCATAATTTTCTTACTGTCCATGTCTCTTCCCATGAGACATCTCTCAATGACGCGTCCAACTATACTGAGGTTCTTCACCTTATCCTTAAATATCTCTGGCATTCATGAAACTCTGCCATAGACAAGCTTAGTCACTTTACAGTTCGATGACCACTATTTGGCGTTGATTACTCCTTCGCCAACTCCGTCAAACAATTCTACCATCTTAATCTTCGCCCTTCATAAACTTCATTCCTCCTTGGTCACATTCAGCTCTCGGACATTTATCCTAACTGTCATATACTAGACTGAGTTGATCAGGCTCAGCTAGATGTGACCTTTAGAATAATATCCGGAACCCAATGGTCCCACTACTTTTATTGAATCTTTAATGACCCAAGGCACGGTCTGAATCGACCTGCTCTGATACCAATTGTAACACCCACACTAAATTATCTAGAATATTTAGCATGTGTATTAATCTGATACTGGGTACATTAAAATTTTCAATAATAATAACAATAATACATACAACTGAATGAGTACAAGTTGGCTCGTTATACAATTATCCAAATTCATAACATACACTTCTATATACATATATACCATCTGTCAGCCTCCTGAGCGTGTCCTTGACGAGCAACTGCACTCTATCCAGCATCTTCATGAAGATCTTCATCTGGAAACCACGTGGCTACCTGAAAAACCTGCACCAGAAGGATAGGGATGAGACATAATGTCTCAGTGAGCTCCTACCCTACCTACTGTTGGCAACCACAGGGAACCTAGGGTCGCCGTGCCTACCTCGGCAATCTTGGGGATACCTATGATCGCCAAGTCTTAACCTTACCCATAGAGGGTTACCTGACTGTTCCTGCTAAACTAGTGATCAAGGGGAAACCTAGGATCACTGTCCGAATCTGATACTGAATGTCTGATACTTATCTGATAACTATTCTCTGTCTGATAACATAATAAAATATTAACTGATACATGTCTTTATGTTAGCTGTTAGCGTTGAACAAACAATATTATCTGGGTTCATTTTACGGAATGCCCCCGGATGGAGTAACCCCGAAGCACATTCCTCTGATAACCGGTGAAAATTCCTATCATATCAGGCTAACATCGGACTCCTCTTGTCGTCGTGCGGTCATCCTTGCGGAATAACACGTCCCACTGGCGTGAACCTCCTGTGTCCCACTGGCGTGAACGACAGAAGACACGACTTAATAATAATAGTCTTAACTGATGCGTGTACCTCCCGTGTCCCACTGGCGTGAACGACGGAAGACGCGAATAAATATTCTGTAAACTGATGCGTGAACTTTTCATGTCCCACTGGCGTGAACGATGAAAAGTCACGGCTTAAAAGTATTAATCTTATCTTAACTTTGCGTGAACCATTCGTGTCCCACTGGCGTGAACATCGAAGGCCACGACTTAATATCTGATCAATTCTTGTTCTTATTCTTCTTATACTTATAACTTATGTTTATTGCATATCTAATGCATTCTTAAAATGCTTAACCTATTAAAGGTTCTTAACTATGACTATAGTTCCATTCTTGTGCTTAATACATGATGAATCTCATTCTAAATCTCTTTAACCTATAAAGGTTCTAAACTTAGCTAAAGCTTCATTCTTAAACTTGTACAAACCAAGAGGTGTGTATGAAAATGTTTAATGAGGAATAAACCTATTACTAACTCCTTTGCTTCTCTATATGTCTTAGGGGTTTATGTATTCATCTCCCAATGTTGTACCCATTACCCATCTTACCTTAATTCCATACCATTTCTTAAGAACATGAATCTGGGTAGTGGCAAAATCGTAGTCCGATTTGCAGATATCGTAGCACGATTTTTGCCGTAAGTTTTCATGAAAATCAGGGCACAAAATCGTAGCCCGATGTCTAGAAATCGTAGTCCGATTTTGGCTTCAGCAGCATTCCTAATTTTGCTTCCTAGGCTAAACCAACATCTCCAATCATCCAAACAGCTTATAGGAAATAATTCCAAGACATAATGGTAGATCATAACTTAGTTTAACAAGGAATTAACATCCAAGGATATAGAGCATAATTTCTAAACTTTAGACTCAACTTGTAAAAAAATGAATTAAACCTATTCAAACGGGTTATAAAACCCTGTGGAACTCACATTGATTTAGCTAGCTTTCTTCTTGCCAAGTTCTGATTTCCAAAGCCCTTGCTCATTACCACCACTTCTCTTGACCCCTCGTTCTATCCCTTGCTTTTTCCTTTAACTTTCTTGTTCCAAATTTCTGCAGATTGCAGTTTCGGACCCCTGACTTCAAACTCGTCCCCAGACTTCAATACTCAGCCAAACTTCACGAAATTGGTACCAAAACGTAGATAATTTTGTTAGCTTTCCATAGCATCAAAAACCACTGAAATCGGAGTTACATGGAGAGAGTTCTGACCATTTCAATAGAGCCCTGTCCCAAATACGGGTTTCTCCAATTCAACTCCAAAACTCTACCCATAACTTCTTCTTCTTCAGGAATCATCATGCAAGATAAAATAGAGGTTTAGGCTCAAACAATAGGCACGAAAATTGAAGTGAGAAAGGAAGATTGAAGTGATTTTCTTACCTTTTCTTTCTTTAACCTTCTCTTGTTCTAGCTTTTAAATCAAGCTTGCTAGCATGCTCTTTCTCACATGAATTGGAATGAAATCTTGATAAGTGAAGGAAGGAGGAGTGAGGCGTGTGAGTAGAGTGAAGAGAGGGGAGTGAGCTGATTTTCTTTGGATAAGTGTAGAAGAGTGTAGAAGTGTGTAGAGAGAATGAGAGAAAGTGGTAAGAAAGATCTTGCCTCTCTTTTCTTATAATTCCTTCCTTTTAAAATATTTACACATTTGCCATTCCACTTATTTGCTAAAATGTCATGCTTGCTTCATAAGTTTCTAACACTAATAATCGATACTTATAAGCGGGATATCACGCTTACCATATAAATAAGCCCATTAACTGACAATTTACCAAATTGTCCTTTGCTCAAACATTTCTGACACATCGTCTCAATATTAATAAATATTCGAATCTTAGGCGGGATATTACAATGTTCATCTTTGGTTAGCTTCAGATGAGTAGCAGCTGGTGTCTTCTTATGAGCAGCTGATTCCATTCCAAACTTCTTCACTATGTTCTTGGCATACTTACTTTGAGAAATGAAGATTGTATCTTCCATTTGTTTGACTTGTAACCCAAGAAAGTATGTCAGCTCACCAACTAGGCTCATTTCAAATTCTGACTGCATCTGCTGAACAAACAATTTGACCATCTTCTGAGACATCCCTCCAAACACTATATCATCCACATAAATCTGAGCAATCATTATATTTCCATCTTCATTCTTCACAAACAAAGTCTTATCAGAACCTCCTTTTCTGTAACCTTGAGCCACAAGAAACTGAGTCAGCCTGTCATACCATGCCCTTGGTGCTTGCTTCAATCCATATAAAGCCTTCTTTAACTTGTACACATGTTCTGGAAACTTAGGATCCACAAAACCCTTAGGTTGTTCAACATATACCTCTTCTTGCAAATATCCATTCAAAAATGCACTCTTCACATCCATCTGAAATAGCTTGAACTTGAGAATGCAGGAAACACCCAACAGTAGTCTTATGGACTCTAGTCTGGCCACAGGTGCAAAGGTCTCATCAAAATCAAGTCCCTCAACTTGAGTATAACCCTGAGCAACCAACCTTGCCTTATTTCTGACCACAGTACCATTCTCATCTGTTTTATTCTTGTATATCCACTTAGTACCAATCACATTCAACCCTTCAGGTCTAGGAGCTAGATCCCACACTTCACTCCTTTTGAATTGATTCAACTCATCTTGCATTGCTTCAATCCAAAATTCATCAGTTAGGGCTTCTTTCACATTTTTAGGCTCAACCTTTGACACAAAGCATGAATCAGTAGCAGCAGCATCTGATCTTATGGTTCTGACACCTTGATCTAAGCTACCAATGATTAAGTCTTTAGGGTGATCCTTCTGAACTCTAATTGATGGCCCTTTACCATTTGGAACTTGATCTGGTTGATCTTCTGCTTCTTCAGACTCTGAATGTTTTTCTGCTTCTGAAGTTTGTTCTTCTGAGGCTTCAGACTCTGGAACAACTTCAGGTTCATTCTTTTCATTCTCAGCAGACAAATCATCAATAACCACATTTATGGACTCCATCACAACCTTGGTTCTGGAATTAAACACCCTGTAAGCTCTGCTGTTCACTGAATAACCCAGGAATATGCCCTCATCAGACTTAGGATCCAGTTTTCTTCTATTCTCTCTGTCAGCCAAGATATAGCATCTGCTCCCAAACACATGGAAATACTTCACAGTTGGCTTTCTTCCTTTCCATAATTCATACAGAGTTGATGCAGTACCCTTCTTTAAAGTGACTCTGTTGTGTATGTAACATGCTGTGTTCATTGCTTCAGCCCAGAACATATATGGAAGTTTCTTAGCATGCAGCATTACTCTTGCACATTCTGCTAAAGTCCTATTCTTCCTCTCAACTACACCATTTTGCTGAGGAGTAATAGGTGTAGAAAACTCATGCTTTATACCTTCAGAAGCACAGAATTCTGAAAAACTCTTGTTTTCAAATTCTTTGCCATGATCACTTCTGATTCTGATTATGCCACAGTCCTTTTCTCTTTGTAGTTGAATGCACATTTCTTTAAATACTTCAAAAGTATCAGACTTTTCTCTAACAAAACTGATCCATGTGAATCTTGAGTAGTCATCTACCATTACAAAAGCATACCTCTTGCCACCAATACTCTCAACTTGCATAGGCCCCATCAAATCCATATGAACAAGTTCTAGTACTTTAGTAGTTACCTGGTGAACTAATCTGGGATGAGACTTTCTTGTTTGTTTCCCAATTTGACAATCACCACAAACATTGTCCTCATTGATCTTTAGATTAGGTACACCTCTGATAGCTTCAGTACTTAGGATTTTCTTCATGCCTTTCAGATGCAGATGTCCCAGTTTCTGGTGCCAGAGTTTGACTTCCTCTTCTGAGCTCATAAGACAAGAAGTCAGACTTCTTTCTTCTTCAGAAACCCACAAATAACAATTGTCTTTGGATCTGCAGCCCCTCATCTGAACTTTATCTTCCTGATCAGTAACAATACACTCCTGCTTGTTGAAATTTACTTTCAAATCCTGATCACATAGCTGGCTAATACTGATCAGATTAGAGGTTAATCCTTCCACCAGTAGCACATCATTAAGTCTGGGCAAACCTTCTCTGATCAAATCTCCAATACCCAGAATCTGACCTTTTACACCATCTCCAAATGTCACATAACTTCTGGAGTATGATCTGATATTGCTCAGCAGCTTCTTCACACCAGTCATGTGCCTTGAACACCCACTATCAAAATATCAGTCTTCTTTTGAAGTGGCTCTCAGTGAAGTATGAGCAATCAGGCCTACATTCTGAACCTTAGGTTTCCACACCTTCTGAACACTGTGTCTGGGTTCAGCTGGTTGCACTCTTCTATATTGGAAGTGTTCAGGGTAACCATACAATTTAAAGCAGAATGGTTTGATATGCCCTCTCTTTCCACAATGATGACAGACCCATGGATGATTCCTCCTCCTTTTGTTTCTGAAAGATTTCTGGGGTTGCTTCTGAGGTAGCATCTGACCATGCTTCTGACCTTGCATCTGAACATACTTCTGACCTTGCATCTGAGGTCTCTTCTGAGCTTGCTTCTGAGCTGGCATCTGGGCTTGTTTCTGAGGTCTCCTCTTTGATGTTCCAACCATAGAATCATGAGTTTGAGTAGCAGGAACAAAATTCATCTGTTTAGGAATCTGAGTCTGTTCAGGAACAAAACCTAAACCAGTTTTTCCTTGTTGCTGATTCCCCAAAATGTCCTCCAACTTATCAGTAGCAGAGTTCAACATCTTCACTTGCTTCTTCATTTGATCAAGTTGGGAGTTCAGCTGGTTTACCTCTTCTTTTAAATCTGAATTCTGCACTAACAGTTTACCTTTTTCAGTCTCCAGTTGTAGAATAGTCTCCTTCTGATCCAAAACTTGTTTGCAAACCTCAGCACTTCTGGTATACAGCTTCTTGTAGTTATCAGCTAGTTCATCATATGAGGTTTTAGCAGCTTCAGACACATATGAGGCTTCAGACTCTGAGTCAGACTCTGAAAAAGTCTCAGACTCTAAAGCAGGTTCCTTCTTCAAGATAGCTCCTGACCTTACTACCAGACCAGTATCACACATATCAGATTCACTAACATCATCATCCTCAGAACCATCATCAGACCATGAAATAGCCAGGTGTAGTACCCTAATTTTGTCCTACGCATTTTAAAACCAAAAATAAAAAAAAATCAAAGAGGGGAAAAAGTCAAAAGTCAACAAAAGTCAACAGAAAAGTCAACTTTTCAAAATTGAGGACTTCGCAATGCGAAGCTCACTTCGCACTGCGAAGTCTGCGATTTTTCTGCAGATTTTTGGTTTCTTGGATTTAATTCCAGATTTTGTTGCACATCACTTCCATAATTATTTTAAGTAGCATTCATGGCCAATTGGGCCAAGCAAAGCCAGAGTTGAAAGACTTGCCATTAATGCCAAGGTTAGAAGCTTTTTCTTCCAACCTAGCATGTGACAAGCAAGTGGGCTTGCCCTTGGGCAGCTCTAGCCCCTCCCAGGTGACCTGCTAACCACCACAAGGTTGCCAGCCACCTGCTTGAGGACTTTCCTCCTGCTTGCTGCCCCAAAAACCAGTCAAACCAGCTGGATTTTCTCACTTGAAAAGCCATGAGTGCCTACTCTGTTTTGCAGCAGCTTTTCACCCTCTCACACCAGCCAATTTTAGCCTTTTCATCCCTCAATCTCTGCACAATACAGTGCACGTTTTTATTGACCAACCATTGAGATTGCAAGGATTGATCCCCAAGCATTAGCCATTTGCAAATCAGCTTTGTTCTTCATCATTACCTTCTAGAATAGGTTGAATTTGTGGCTGAAATCAAGCTGGAACTTGCCCCTTGGCACAAGGCAGGGTTGCCTCTATCCATTAGCATTTAATGCAAAGGGATTCAGCTTGATCTTGGCCACAAATCAGCTGAATCAAAGGATTGTGTAATGATGACAAAGATTTGATTTTGGCCTATAAATACAAGGCAATGCCCAAGGTTACAAACACACACAATTAGACAGAAAACACAACATTCAAAGAGCAGAAACTCTACTCATTTCAACCTACAAATCTCCACAAATAACCAGAAACAATCCATCCACACAAAGCTTTCAAAAGTCCAAGTTCATCACAAATCTTCAAACCTTTGTGAAAGCCTTCAACCAAATCAAGCCAAGTGCAGCTGGAGCTTTGCTAAGGAGTCCTGTAAGTTACTAAGCTCTTTATCTTGCATTTCTAATTGTGTTTGTATAGCTATTTTGGCTCAAAACCTTTTGGTCCTAAAAAACCCCTTTTGAATTTCAAAGAAATCCCAAGGTTTTCAAAACATCAAAATTGGTTTGTACAACCTTTTTCATCCCAAAAACTCAAAGCTTTTCACCCATATATAAGGTCTTGAGTGTGTTCAGAAGTTGTTTCTGAACAAATGTTCAGAAACAGCTTCTGAACCCAAAATTTCGCATGCTTCGCAGTGCGAAGTCATGGTCGCAGTGCGACCATGACAGAACTCAGAACCTGAGTTTTTGTGTCCAAACAACCAATTTTTGAGGTTCTAGCCCCAGAGCTCAGAACCTAAGAGTTTTTAAACCTATGTTCTTCAAATCATAACAAGGTTTTTGCTTAATTTTGGCAAATCACAAGTTCGTATAACCATTTTGTGGGTAACTTGCAAAGCAAGTTATGTTCCCAAATTTTCAAAACCACATGAACCAACAAGCTATGTTCAGCTTTTCAATCTAAACTGGAACAATAAATATTGTTCATGATGTTCAAAACTCAAAAATGAACATACACCGGTAATGTGCGCATTTTCGCAAAATGAGACGAACTTGCGCGTTTTCTAGCAAATTTGCTAAACCTTCCCATTTTGGGTTTTCAAACCAAATGTTTTGACATGCCTTGGGATTTCTAAAGAATTCAATCCAAAAACATGAATGAAAAAGGGATGGTGTGACGTATGTCTCTCCATCGCCCCGATTGTACGAATGCGTGACGTATGTCTCGTCGCTCGGACAATCGTCATTCCCTTTTAATATGTACAACCCTAACCAAACCAAATCTTGGCCCCTTGTGGTCAATCCAAGCCTTTTGGTCCCCCGTTGGCCATTAGACTCGATCCCTCGACTCGTTAGAGTCCACTCGGTCAATGTTCGACTCGTCCGAGTCCATTGTACCCGTTCTTGATCTCAGTGGATCAATCGAACAATCGCCCGGCTCTTCGGAGTCCACTCGGTCAATGTTTGACTTGTATGAGTCCATTGTACCTCCCTTGGTCCCATAGCGGCCAATTCAACCCTCTACCCTAATGGACGTACCTTTTAACAATTCTAATGTGATTCGTGAACGAACGCTTAATAAGTCTCCAAGTGCGAGCATACAAGCAACGTTTAATCGCAAGAATTCGGTTAAAACATCGTCCAATTAAAATCAACCAACACACATACGTTTTTCTACCAAAGAACTACGTATGCTTTGAATTCTCCGACTACCGGGAGATACGTAGGAGCAAGATCGACATCTTGTCAAGCACAATAATAAAAAAAAAACCTTTTTTCTTTTCTTTCGTTTGTTTTTATCTCTTTTCCCCCCCTTATTATATTTTAGCATAAATGAACATGAACGCAAAGTATTAAAAAGCAATTCAAGTCTTAACCAAATAGAAGGTTCCCGTTGAATACAACGGACGTGAGGGGTGCTAATACCTTCCCCTCGCGTAACCGACTCCCGAACCCGACAATGGTTGCGATGACCTAATCCTTATCCTCATCGTCAAAAGGGTTTTATTATCGTTTCCCTTAACAAAAAAAACTTAAGGGTTTATCAACGTTCCCTTTACACAAAAACTTTGGTGGCGGCTTCACAAAGGCACCCTCCGAGCGTCCGAGGACGACCTCGGAGGAATCTGCGCGTCTTTTTCCCGAGGAAAAAAACGAGGTGCGCACAGCTGGCGACTTCACTGGGGATGCTGTTCCCACTAGCGAGTCAAGCCTAACCTATTTGGGTTAAAGACAATTGCTTTATTTTCTTTGCGTGTCATGTTTATTTATTTTATTCATGCATGTTATATTTATGCTTTATGTTTATATTTGCTTTATTTGCTTTATATTCATATTATATCTCAAATGTGGGGGTTACTTGAGTGATGTTACTCCACATTGTTCGGGTTAATGCCGGACGTGTGAGGCTCTCTACCCGAGCTTGAGAAAAACACTAAGTTAGAAGGAGGTTGTGTGCGGAAGCCCGCGTTGACGTATGTCCGTGAGGTGGGATGTCCAACCCCGCTTAGATGAGATTTTCACGTGGAATTAATTGAAGTCATGTCGACGTATGTCCATAGACAACCCTAATTCCATGTGAGGTCTATGACTCTAAGGACCTCTTCTTAGGATATTTCACAATTTAGAGCCTACATGTGAGGATGGGGGGAAATTCCGAACCTTCATAAACCATACCCTTGCATAACATTTGCATTCATGAAAGTAATTTTCGCATCGTTTTGCTTTATAGGAGTTTAAAAAGAACGAACAAATATTAGCAAAAGAGAAATATGGATTCCGGGAATAAGAATACGCTCGCCTTCAAAATTAAAGCTCCTAGGGTGGAAAGTTTATTAGCTCTAAGCAAGAGGCTCTCTTCGATCCACAAGAACATCTTCGAGGCAAGCTATGGGCTAATCCTTGATCTTTTACCCGTAAGAATAGATTCAACCGCCTTAACCACTTTGGCGCAATTCTTCGACCCACCTCTACGGTGTTTCACATTTCAAGACTTCCAACTAGCGCCAACTTTGGAAGAGTTTGAGAAGATTTTGGGTTGTAGCATGAAAGGTCATGAACTCTATCTCGGTCCGGGAAAGGATCCTACATTTGAAGCCATCGCCGAATCCCTATACCTCGACACCCAAGAAGTG
Source organism: Medicago ruthenica (assembly GCA_018208015.1). Lineage (NCBI taxonomy): Eukaryota > Viridiplantae > Streptophyta > Magnoliopsida > Fabales > Fabaceae > Medicago > Medicago ruthenica. The sequence continues at coordinate 727 of WNNG01000009.1, read as the reverse complement.
GTATCTAACTTGGAAGTTAGAGGGAACCTTAAGGGCTTTTCAAGAAAGTTTTTGGAAGCCAAAGCTCGGGATTTACTAGCCAACAAAGAGGTGATGGCCTTCAACGCCATCTTAGCCCTCTTAGTCTACGGGATTGTCTTATTCCCCAACATGGATGATTTCGTAGATTTTCCGGCTCTAGAGGTGTTTATGACTAAAAATCCAGTTCCTACAATCTTAGCGGATTTTTATCATACCCTCTATTCAAGGCATGAACAAGCAAGGGGACGCAAAATTACTTGTTGCACTCCCGTGGTGCAAATTTGGATGATGTCCCACATGCCAAGGAACCGAGACTTTGTGGAAAACCGGGCCAAGCTCAAATGGTCGCAACGGATGACAACTCTCGCCGAGAAGGACATCCATTGGTTTTCACCAAACTTAGATGACCCGGAAATTATCCTCAGCTGCGGGGACTTCCCTAACGTACCCCTCATCGGTACTAAGGGATGTATTAATTACAATCCGGTCCTCTCTCTCCGACAACTAGGTTTTTCAATGGAAGATAAACCTAACGACCTTTTGTTGGAAGCTTTCTACTTAAGGGAAGGCGATCAAGACCCGGCATTGCTAGAGAGAATCCGGGGAGCATGGAGCCAAGTACGCAAGGGAAGGGTCGGCAAGAGAAGCTGTGTCGCCAAACCCCTTTATACTCAATGGGTGAAGGAGAGGTCAAAGTAATCAAGTT